>PVIJ01004775.1:80380-112749 GCA_004024925.1 Scalopus aquaticus
TTCACATCTATACTAAATTTCACTGATATGGAAGCTTCTTCAGTATAGCTCCATTCCCCCCTCCTTGTGAATTACTTTTTTATATTACAAACCCGATAGTACATTGTTTTATTGTTTTCTATACTCTTGTTTAAAGAAGCTAGGAAGAGAAAAAAGATCTTTATATATTTTTTAATAATAATCTTATGTACCATTTCTAGTTCTCTTGATTTTTTTGTAGTTTGGAGTTACATGGGATATTGCTTACAAAACCAAATATGGTCAAAGGTCATAAATCCCATTGACTGTGGCTGGCTAGGACAGACCCTTAACAGTACACTTCCGTAAGACACCTGTCGTTTACACAGACCTAAGGTTCAAAGTATTTCTGCTGCTTTGGGTTGTCTCACAAGACCCACAAAACCTAGTGACAAAGCAGGGTGACATCATACAGGTCAGGATTAACAAGAGGATGGTTCCGTTCCTCCACTTTCTAGACATCTGGCTGCAGCTCTGACACCAGAACAGTCTTCTGAAACATTGAACTAGAGGAGGGGGTAGAGTAAAAAGTTGCTTTTGGGTCTCTACTTTGCATCCCCATCACCAACTGCTTAAATACAAGTGTTCTAAAAAAAAAAAATCATGATTTTAGTGCCCATTTTCAAAATTCCTTATGGGGAAAGGATCACACCAAAAATTGAGACATCTATATATAAAATCTTTATTACAGGCAATATTGGTCCATACACTACACGATACCAACAGTACAAGTTTATCTTTCAAAATCATCATTAAACAGCAAAAGACCAAGAAATAAAATTTGATTCAACTGATTATTTTTCAAAAAATCTCAATGCACATTATCCTCAGTTCCCTTATTATAGTGAAACATACAAATACAGAAAAATACCCCATTTAACATAATACTAGTGTTAAATGGTTATTTGACTTAAAATCTGAGTTAAGAAAATCCTTTTTAGCAACCTACGTAACAGATAAGTAGCAAACTTGATTATATTAAACAAATTCGTTCCACTTAAAACATGTAAAGAATTTCGTCCATCATGTGTTCTGAACCTAGTACAAATGTTTATTCTCTCATCATCATGATTCTTATCTGAGGGCTCAACTCCAGGAGTCATCCTAGACATAACCTCATCCTCTTTCCCAACACACTTCACCCAAAAGTCTGTTCAACAGATGGCAACCGGGTAGCAGTCACTTCTCCACGTGATGCCAATGGTTCCGTGAGAGCGTGACCAGACCTGTTAAACAGCCCGTTTTCTACCTACTGTGGGTTGCTGCTCAGAAGGTACGATATACGCCAATACAAGCAGAAAGTCTGCAGCTCCTCTGCTAGGTGCCTTAGAACACTTCCAATTTTTCTGGTCAATGCTCTGATTAGGTAACATACATAAAAGCCAGCATATTAGTTTAAATCTTTAAACAAAAAACTATATTTTCCAAAGTCATTATCATTTGGGGCAATTAAGTGATCTTTTCTTGCTTTGTTGAGCTTCATCTTTAGGGCATCTCTCCTCTCTTCCCACTCGTGAAGTTCAGCGTTTCCATGGGCAAATTTACAGCTGCTTCCTTCTGTGCAGGTGCCATTCATAAACCTGTTAGGACAAATCATCCTTGTCAGGCCAAGGAGTTTGACAACGCTTTATCAAGAGGTGCACTTTGTAAGTTTTACGATTTGCATGAAAGTTTTAGTTCAAAAGCTTAAGCCTAGAAAAATGATCATTCCACAGCCTTGACAGACATGAAAGAGCAGTACCTTCAACTATCTAAATGTATCTCATGAAAATACTGATTGATGGTAGAGAAAAGACCACAAACCTTCTTAATGCCATGGAAAGAAATCAGAGGTGGCATTAGGTAAAAAAAATGCCTTCAGTAGTTTTGAAGTATCACCTGGATCTAAATTTGGAAATGAAAAGGAAACTGCAATTTAACAAAATTAGAAGCTGTTCAAAGTTACCTCCTTGAGAAATTTTCCAAGTAAACTTAAAGGGTCATGATACTAACATTTTCCTTTGACCTGAAAGAGTCCCAGATTTACATGTGAAATCTAATTCAAAGGCAGTTTCAAAACTGCAGTTTCAAAACTGCAGGTGGCGGCGAAGGGGAAGAGGACCATCTCTGTGACCTCGAAGGTGACTGAACAGCCTTCTTAGTCAATTAGCTGGACATTTCAAACCCACGCCAGCACACTGTTAAATCTTTCCACGTAATCGAGCAGAGTAAGGAGATGTTCAAGGGGCAATTCAATCGTGGAGCCCAGACGCCAGCATCAGTACAAAGACCTTCTCACCCGACATCCTCTGCCACCGACAGTGACCATACAAGGCCCAGGGGCAACGAAGGAAACCGACGTACCTATCACAAATACTAAAATACCCTGTCGGGAAGCGGTGCTGCCAGCAGTACTGGTCATCTTCAGTGTGGAAAACCTTCTCTTTGTGCTTCTCGGAGGAGATGTGGCCTTGCCACTGCTTCTCGCTGTTGCAGTTCTTCCCACACATCCAGCAGTGGAAGTCCACCTACACGGGGCAGAGGGAAGGGGGAGTGAATGGGTGCCCCTCGCCAGTCTGACCCTGGTCAGGCACCCGCACGACCAGAAACCACTCAGCCTGAGACTCAGACTCAATTTCATGGAGCTTGCCTGGGCCGCTCGCGGGGAGCCAGACAGGGTCAGGAATAGGACCAAGGAGAGGGTCCCAGTGCTGGGTGGTATGGCAGCAGGAACAAGCAGAGAACAGGGGCGCCAAGCCCAACCCAGGGTCCAGGTGTTCAGCAAGGAGATGACAGGAGCTCCTGTGCAAACAAGGATGTTTGCTGCGAGGACAAGGGCCAAGTTCAAACAAGGATCTGGGGAGAATTCAGACCATGAGGAAAAACAGACGGGACTGAAAGCCCAGGACTCGCGACCTGCAGAAGGTCGAGCTGCCGGGCCACTCGATGCACACGGGCTGAGCCCCTTCTGAGGTAGGAGGGCACCGCACACCCACAGGACACTGCCGTAGACGCACACGTGCTGCCCAGGATGCTGAGCGGCCACGTGGCGCTCCCCAGTGCCCTGGGTAAGAATCATCTGAGTTCTGGAGACTTCCCAGGAGATTCTAACAATACAGAAGAGAATTTTATTGAACACCCCAGGTCAGTGTCACACCCCCAGCAAGTCTGGGTGACCCTGCTGTGGAAACGCAAGGAACACCTAGGGAAGGTGGCCAGGGAGCCGGGGCTGAGCCCTGGCAGAGAGGGAAGGGTTCGCAGGGCCAGGCCAGGCCTCGGTCTCCACCTGGACCCAAGGGAACCAACACAGAGAGACATCAAGAACTAAGTGGCAGCATGGCGCAGCAGACCTCTGCTGTCTCCCTGCTGCCCCCCTCAGCAGTGTACTTCAGTCAATCTGCCTGTTCTGCTCCCCACTCTGTCTCTGGTGAATCCTTTCCCCGCCACACACACCTCTGGCCTACACCCCAGCTGTTGTATGCATAAATAAATAAATCTTAAAAAAAAAAAGAACCAAGTGGCAGGCTAACACACTGACGTCAGTTTTCACAAAGGCACAACTGTAGGTGAGGAATCAATATGTCCAAGATGTAAACGTGGCTTGGAAAAATACACACTGGATCTGGTCTCTCCCGGCAAGGGGACAAATAAGGTACCGACTTTATCTGTAACATTCTATTTATTTTACATAAGCAAATATGACAAACTGTTACTAGTTCCCTTGGGATGGTGGAATGAAATATTCATTATGTTGCCCTTTTGACTTCTGTGAAAAATTAAAACAAAAAAGAACAAGCAGTAAAAGTCCACGGGGGCTAATGTCACGGAAGAATCCTGGAGGGAGGCAGAAGCCAGACTACAGGGGAGAAGGAGGGAACAAAGACTAGGAGGCGGGGGGAGCCCACATTTCCTGAGCACCTTCGGGGGGCCTAGCACAGAGGAAAGTGCTACGGAGGCACTGTGTTTCCTTGTCCATCACCCGCCGCACAGCAGGTGCCCCAGACCTGCCCGGTGGCATGAGCCAGACTTGGTGGCATGAGCCAGACTCGGCAATTCTGACTCCGAGATCAGAAAGCGGGGTCACGGAGAGGTGCTTTGAGAGGAGACTGCAGTACAGGGCAGGGAGGCAGTGGAGAGAGGAGGACAGACCCGGAGGAGACGCCTGAGGTGGGCAGGCGTGAGTGGGGAGCCAGTGACAGAGCCGGTCGGGGGTAGGAGAGCCGCAGCGGGAGGGAGAGCGGCCGGTACTCACAGTGACCTCGGCGTAGTCCGTCGGCATGTGGATTTGTTTCCCATTTTCTTTGTTGGACTGACTCGCTACATCATCATTTTTTTCATTTTTTTGACTCTTTAGCCAGAGTTCATAAAATTGCTCCATATCTTGTACTAGAGAAAAATGAATCACTTTCAGCAGCGACACCTAAACACCATTTGAACACAAGCAAGATCATGCACGAGTCTTGCATCATTTTCCAAAGAAAAGCGAGAGGGCCGAACAGAGCCTGACCGTCAGCCCCGGGGAGAGGCCGGTGCCCGCGCGGCGGGGAGACCTCGTGGTGAGAACCCAAGTCAGGACTGTCCAGCCACAAACGTTAGTTTTCAAGATGAATCAACGGCTCCAACCACTACAAGACCCTGGGGGAGGGGAGGCTAGAATTCAGAAACTGTCCCAGGCGTTGCTAAAAAGCCCGGGCGCAGCGCTAAGCACCAGGCATGGCCAACGGGCACAGCGGCCGCCGAGAGCTGGGGCCGCGCCGACCCACTGTTTACGGGGCAAGGTGAGAAACTCGCTGCAACTGGGACAAGGTGCTGGCCCTGATGGGGGTCCATGAGCCAAGCCCCGGCCCCAGAGGACTGACAGGTGGGGTGCAGTCTATGACAACACAGGCGTGACCAGGTAAGAACACCCATGTGACCACCAAGCACTAACTCGGCACTGCTGCCGCTCTGGGCCCACGTCCTTGGGGTGGGAAACCACTCTGTGCACTGTGGGGTGGTGAGCGCCACCCCGGCCCGGGCTCTCATCATCAGATGCCAGCGACACCTCCCCCCAAGGCGTGACAATAAGGTTTCCAGATGGACACAAATGTCTGCAGGGTTTGTGGCAACCTTCCTTCCCAGTTGAGAACCATTAAGCTAAAATCTTGATAATGAGGATCTGGTCAAAACTTGGTTTTGTTGACCCTCGGGTAAGATCAGGGACAGAGCGGGGGCAGCAGACGCCACCGCGGAGCCTCACGACGCAAGGACATCGCAGAAGGCCTGTCTGAGGAGGAGTCCCATCCACAGTCACTTTCGTGGCTGAAGCAGGGCCGACGACACGCCCAACTCCGACGGGAGCTTGCAGTCCAGAGAGGGCAGATCTTGCACAGCCGGTAAGCGTCCATCCGTTTACTTAAGATTAAAGAACAGCGATCCTTGGGCCTCCCTGGTGGCGCAGCAGTTAAGTGCTGCGCTGTGGAGCTGTCGGCAGCAGCGACGCTAGTTCGACACCCAGCCAGGGAGAATCCCACATGGCGCTGCAGACCTCTCCTGCCTCGCCCGCTGCTCCCCTCAGCAGTGTGTTTCCGTCGATCTGCCTGTGCTGCTCCCCACTCTGTCTCTGGTGAACCCCCTTGCCTGTCCTACCGGCAAGGCCTCCTTGAAACCTCCAGGTCTACCCGTTCTAATTCTGGGGTTCCCAGCAGCAGCAGGGGATCTGACGGTCACAGTGCTGGTCCTCCCCGCCCATCCTGGGAACACACCACCACAGCCCAGGACCTCCCACATGGCGCCCCAGGGAGCGGTGCTGCCCAGCCCAATGTCAGCGGGGCTCCACGGGCACCGGGTGCCGCCGCCTGGCGTGCCAGCGCATCCTGTGCCCACAGCAGCTGGCACATTTACAGAGAGGAAGGAATCGTTCGGCTAGATTTCACAGACGTCAAGGCCACAGGAAAACGTCAACTTACTCCCGTTCTCCTTCATGTAAGTCCACACTTCCCGCTCCTCAGGACTGTGGGCAAAGGAACAATTTCCAACATACTGACATTTTTTCCCAGAAGCAATATGATTGCACAGCTGTGGGGAAAGAATACGAATAAGCTTTAAGACAGAGTACACTAAATAAACTGCCTAATGTTTACATTAAAGCAAAATAAGTATTATTAACCATGCTAAGGCTGAGTTTTAAAATAAGATAGATTTGATTCTATTCAAATCTGTAAATCCAAAATATATGAGATGATAGTAAGATTAAACTTTCTGTCTCGAAATGCCTCAAAAGAAAAGGACAGAACAGGAATACGGAACGTTCTCCTACGGGTATCTGTCTACTAACTTGCTGCTGGAGAGGAACCACTTTCAACATCGCAGAGCATCTTCCTCTGGCCCCCAGGGCCCAACAGCTCCGATTTCTCCCTGGCTGACCCGCACGTCAGCACGTGGGAAGCACGAAAGAAACTCGCGGGCTCAGCTAAGCCCCGAACAGTGTCAGAACATCCCGGCATTCAGCTTCCTCACAACCACTGCCACAGCCCAGCCCGGCCACCGCTCGCTCTGTCTGTGTTGCCTGAAACCGTTATTACATGAACCATCCAGGCCCGGAAGGTTTAAATAATACCTCGTCTGGGCACCTGCACTTTTATTTCACAAAGGGAATACAGTGATGCTGGCAGGAAGATGAAGACGAGGGGACCGGCAGGACAGACACCCGTGAGAATGATGGCAATCAAGAACAAGAACCCCTCGGTCACCCAGAGCGCAGGCGGTAGGACAACCACCAGGCCCGGGTACCTCAGTTTATTGTGTTTCAACAGGGCCTGGCCGGGCCGCTCGGTTTACACAATGCTCGATGCTCGATGCTGTCCTCTGTATCTGCTACAAACCCAAAGACTCGGCCCTTGATGCTGCACTTTCCACAGCGGCCCCACCCACAGGATCTTCCATCAATAAGACGCTCTCATCACTGACATTACAGCCTCTTCCCACTTGAACCCCAATGATGCTTCATCAGGTGTTACTGAGGAAACGCTTACCCCAGTCTTTCCGAGCTCAGCGAGGAGGAGCAGGGAGAAGCGGTAAAGCGAAGGCCGGCGCTGCGCGAGGCTACCACACCGCTCCGCCTCCAGCCTCTCGCTAAGGCGTGATCATCCCCACGACAGAGGCGCGCACCGAGGCTGGACAACTCGACCAGTGCCCTTCTGGCGGGCACTCGGGCCACACTCTACCTCACCACACCGTCCACACACGCGCACACACAGCATTACTTCCCCTTTAAGAAAGGGGGCCCCTGAGCCATTCAGGCCGGGAGAAAGAGAGGCGGCGAGCTCTGAAACACCGCGGGAGCACGTGCCATCAGCGGGCTCCCGGGCTAGGACTGCCCTCGGCCGGCTTCGTTTTCACAGAGCATCGAGGAAGACACCGTCCTCTCCGTCTCACAGCACAGGACACCAGCGGTTCCAATGAACGTGACTACATAAGCCACCGAGAAAACAGCCGAACCTCGGAGTCCGCACCACTGCAGGAGAATCACAAACACACCACCGGCTCCAAAGACTGACCTTGAAGCCTGAAGTTTCACAAAACCGGCAGTTACTCTGGGTGATCTGCCTCCTCCTGCACCCCTCCTGAAAGCTCAGGGATGGAGGCCTCGTTTGCCAGGGGGCTCTGGCTCTGCAGCCATCGCGGCATCCGAGGCGGCAGGAAGTCTACTACAGCCAGAGCTCCGCGTGCCCCTGTCCGGCAGGCCCCCGAGGCCCGGGTCCTCCAGCGCCTCTCCAGGGCAGGAGGACAGTCCAGAGCCAGCTCAAGCGGTTTGCTGGACCACCATCTGCCGACCCGAGAGCCCCGGGGCAGAGAGGAGCCGCGCCCCTCGTGAATGAGATGCCATCCCGGCCCTAAGGGGTTTGGGATTTTTCATTCGAAAGGCTTTTGCGGCAGGTGCTCCTCTAACACTGGGCGGTTTCCTTGGGCTACTTTCCCAGCATCCTATGAGGCTGGGTCGCTCCTGCCTGGCAGTCCCATGCTCAGCGACAGGCACAGGGATGGGAGGCAATTCATCAGCAGCGCCGTATCGACCCAGGAGGCCCTGGGTTCAATATCAAATTTAAATGAAATTCTCTCCCATTCCTTCCCCAAGGTAACTCATCTGACAAATCAGTTAAAAATCATGCCCATGACTGTTACTTGAGTCCTCATTTTTTCCCCCAATTAATGCATATAATTCCAGTCAATGTGAAAACTCAGAACCACATGTGCTAATGGGAAGGACCACGAGAGGACCATTTAAATTTCATCATCGTGATGAGCGTTATTCAAAGGTCTCCTGTCTGAATGACTATGACTTTCTAATGATTTGAAATGCCTAATTTAAAAAAAAAAAGTGGCTTAAAAATTACGTATGTACATCAAACTGTAAAGGCATTTGTTTCTTTGTGGGGAGAGGACGGACGTTCATCCACTTCTTACGTTCAATAGACATCACTCTCATCGCACGCCGCTCTTTGGTCCACCTAAGGAAAATGGAGTCAGAACAGACAAAGACACACTGGCAAGAGGCGGACACACAGGGCGAGGGGCCACACTTGTTTTGCAACCCTTCTAGAAGAAATGCCTTATGCTTCTGTCACTTCATTTCCTGTTCATATTTGTGTAATAAACAAACGTCCCCTGTAAGTCCTCAACAGAATTGATAACATACAGGAAAAACACTATTAAATTTTAAGCGTTTTTAGCTAGCAAATCCTAAAAATCTCCTTCGTTCTGCTCTGTAATTACTCCGAAATGATCTACTTTCCTCTGCTCCCTTCCAAGTCTTCATCTTTGTTTCTCTACGTAAGATTTTACACCTACGCATCAGTCAGGAGAAAGGGAGCCCCACGCTACTTACGAATGCCTTGCTTTCGCACTACAATATTTTCTGTTTTTGTCTGGCTCAATCACTTGGCCGTTTCTCAGACACTGAGAACACACAAATTTTATCTTCATATTAAAAGATCCAGGCATTATTTGATTGCCAAGTACCTTGAACATTAAAAGATCAGTTTTAATTTTAACAGAAAGAGGTTTTCCGCAAAATACTTAATCATCATGCAAATTTTTCATAATAGCATACAATTTCTGATTTTATCTGGTTTGACTTGACTATTTTATTTGCATACAAACACACACAGACACACACTCTGGTAATTCAATCTCTAATTCTCCACTTAACTGCAAGAGAGCATAATACAGCAGGTCATAGGTGCCAAACTGCAATTTATGAAAGTCAGCTTGAAACTGATGACAGAATTCTGTTCTGCTTTGGGGAGGTGGGAGGTGGGGGGTATAAGGAGAGGACAGTATCTAAAGAAGCTCTGCCAGGTGGGAAGCAAACACAATCCACCTCCCTTACTCCAAGAATCCCCAAAGCCCAAGACGCAGAATGAGAAATCTACATCCTCCACTCTTAGCAGGGACTATGGGATCCCTATTTTATTTTTAGGATGATCCACTAAAATTCAATTTTTTTCCACCTTCCTAATCACTCAACTCAATAAAACATTAAGCAGGTAACTGGACTGTTAAGTGCAAACTGCCCTTTGCCAACAACAAACATCCTTCAAGTCAGCCCAAAGGTGCCAAATGCAGAAAGCACGAGGCGGGTGGAGGAGGAAGAGAAAATACCTGCGCTCCAGGTATGGTGGTTTCCAGATGGAGCCAATATCGCTTAGATTCTTGAGCAATAGCATCATGAGAAATACCTGGAAACACACAAGCCTTGTTCTGGGTCCCTATATGACAACTGTCCCCCAATTCAGTCCCAGCCAGACTCAATGCCCTGATTATGCCCACGCAGCCTAGCCCGTCGCCACGGAGGAGAGGATATCACATTACGCTTTTGCAAAATGGAATGCCTACGGACACAGTTCTCGGGGCTTTCTTGGGAATCTTTCTTGCTCACACAGCCAGGAGCTTGTGTCGGCCACTGAGTGCATGAGACCGTACACAAACAGCCACCAGAAACACGCAAAGTGAGGACACAGCTGTCAGCAGCTCTGCCACAGCAGGCCAGGGACGGAGCTTTGATCCCATTCCATTGGAACTACTCAGCCCGCACGCACCTGTTTCATTCTGCATTATCCAGACCTTCAGTTCTACGAGACTGTGTGCATAGAAGCACTCATCCTCCCTCAAACAGCCATAGCGGACCTCATGTCGACATAAATCAAGCTGACATTGACCGTGAAAAGAACGTATTTTGGAATACTTTACTGTTGTCTCTCGCAAAATATGGACAAGGCACCTGAGAAGAAAATGGAGGGACACTTTAATGCTTGTTCAGCCATAGTTTTTCCAAACACACATCTACATATATGTTATATAACTATATAACTATATATATATATGTAAAACTTCAAGTGTATTCAAAATACATTTTAAGGGCCTCCCTCGTGGCGCAGCAGTTGAGTGCTACGCTGTGGAGCTGTCGGCAGCACGAGATGTGAGTTCGACGCCCAGCCAGGGAGAATCCCGCATGGTGCGGCAGACCTCTCCTGCCTCACCCACTGCTCCCCTCAGCAGTGTATTTCCATCGATCTGCCTGTTCTGCTCCCCACTCTGTCTCTGGTCAACCCTCTCGCCACCCCACGCCTCTGGCCTATACCCCAGCTTGTATGTATAAATAAATAAATCTTTTAAAAAAAAATACAT
Organism: Scalopus aquaticus; assembly: GCA_004024925.1. Classification (NCBI taxonomy): domain Eukaryota; kingdom Metazoa; phylum Chordata; class Mammalia; order Eulipotyphla; family Talpidae; genus Scalopus; species Scalopus aquaticus. Next base: position 91,046 of record PVIJ01004775.1, read on the forward strand.
TTTAAATCTTTATCAGAAAAACATAAATCACTGTATACAACTATTGGATTAACTGGGGGAGTAGAAGAGGACAACAACGTCGAGTCATAAAATCCTTAAATCCATGCCAGGAGAAGCTCTGTCAATAATGTTTTCTGTATTAAATAACAAACTCTGCAGTTCATTTGCTACGCCCCAGACAAGTCTAATAATAGCCTGGTAATATTTTTAACTAGTTGTCATGATTCAAAACAAAAAACCAAAGGGGGATGCCGAGGCAGGCACTGCTCTGGTTTTGCACAGATCTAAGAACCTGTGTTGTTACTATAAAAATGAGAAACTGCCCACGTACTTATTGTCTTCAAATTCATGCTTTGTAACCGGATGAGAACAAGAAGTAGAATTATCTTTATTTCTTTTACTTATCATTCTAGGCTTATGATCAAAACATTTCTGAAATAAAGAAGAAGACTTATCACAAAAACATAATACAAAGTACCATACAAAGTACCATAATGTAAAATACAAATACATAACTTCCGTACCCAGACTACTTCTTACTTTCAGTATGGTTCTGTATGTAAAGGCTGCATCCCGAGACATCAGTACCAATGAACATTCAGGATGAGGTCCTGATGTTATGCCAGTAGTAGCCACCACATGCTGAGCAAATGTGTTACCAAATGGCAGGACCCGCACTAAGCAGTATTAATAATTACTACTCTGGTCTTGAAAGTCACTAGACAAGGCTATGGGAGCAGGGACAGGGCAGCAGGAGAGAGAAGGGGCACAGTGGGCGATGGTGGAGGAACCTGGGTGCCAAGGGTAGGTGTGCTGGGCAACATACACCTGAAAGGTGTGAGCCTGACCTTGAAATCATACATGGTGTTTTTAGCCCATGTGACCTCAGTGCAGTCTTTTTAAAATTAAAAAAAACAGGGCCTCCCTGGTGGCGCAAGAGGTTAAGTCTCAACACCATGAAGTTGTCACCAGCCACTGCAGCACAAGTTCGATCCCCGGCCAGGGAGCTTCCACAGGGCGCAGCAGACCTCTCCTGCCTCACCTGCTGCTCCCCTCAGCAGTGTATCTCAGTAGATCTGCTTGGCTCCCCACTCTGTCTCTGGGGAATCCTCTCACGCCCTGCATCTCTGGCCTACAGCCCAGCTCTTGTATGCATATATAAATAAGTCTTTCACAAAAATTTAAAAAACAAAGTCAATGTAAAACTATCACAGCAGAAAATAAGGTTTGGAGACAGTACCTCACAAAGGAATATAAATTCTCCGAGATGCTCCTGGAGAAGTTTGAACACAGTGAGGTTGATCTTCCCGTTGCCACCAAAGAAAGCCTCCCTGCTGAAGGCGCCTTTTCGCTCCAGCGTCCAGATGTCGATCTCCTCCTGGCAATACGCGAAAGTGCAGTGGCCCGCGTACCTGCACTCCTCCTCAGCTGCCACATCTGCTCCGGGGGGGAGACACATAAGACACAGGCTGTTGTCTTTCCCACGCCAGTGAGCAGGACGCGTGTTGAGCCATATGTGTTAGGCCTCACCGACCAACAAACCGTGTGTGGCTCCCACAAGAGCACCCAGGCTGGGGGCAGGGAGGGCACTGGAAGGGCTCCTGAGAGAAACCACACCCACACCCACAACGTCTATTTCAGAAGGGAAAAGGCCTGAACACCCTTGTGTATACCGCGTCAGTTTAAATGAACAAGTTTCAAAGCCTTAACTCTGTGTTCTGATTCTATCCAGACTAAATCTGAGAACACAAAGTTTAAGAAGATTGTGGCGCAGCCTCCCTGGTGGTGCAGCGGTTAAGCACTGCACTGTGGAGCTGTAAGCAGCGGAGAAGCGAGTTCGACGCCAGGCCGGGGAGATTCCCACATGGTGTGGCAGACCTCTGCTGTCTCGCCCGCTGCTCCCCTCAGCAGTGTGTTTCCGTCCATCTGCCTGTTCTGCTCCCGGCTCTGTCTCTGGAGAACCCTCTCGCCACCCCACACCTCTGGCCTGTACCCCAGCTTGCATACATAAATAAATAAATCTTTAAAAAAAAAGATTATGGCTTAAAACCTAGTCAAAGTCCTGTTTCCATAAACAAGTATAAAACATTTACACAAGATGCTAAAAATGAAGGTGAAAGCAATATAAAACATACTAACGTCTCACCACAAGGAACTTGCTACTAACGGAGCAAAACATAATTTCAAAAACTGAAATCTTGGGACCACAACAGTAAATGTAGCCAATCGCTTACTACTAAGAGAATATACACCCACTAGGGAATTAAAGTATATACCTTTACATATATAATAAGGTCCTTCGTAATTTGTTTTAGTTGGTCTTGGACGTATTTTTTTCCATGATTTATCTTCAACATTCTTTATCCTACCAATTAAAATATCTTTCTTACATTTATGATCTATATTAGCATGGTATGTGAAATCCATTAACTTAGGGCCTGAAAAAGACAAAAAGCATGGCTTATAATGCATAAAAATACCACTTCATTTCACAGGTACATTGACAAGTAGATGGGTAATGATTACTAAATTCCCACAAACATCTGATTTTCATAACCTCAGGAGGGTAACAGGTCATTGCTGCCTTTTAAGCTGCTTGTCGGACAACACAAAGTTGTAATCAACACCAGGTCTACCCAAACTTAACTATTAGGAAAATAACTTAGGAACTTTGCTGTCTTATAAAGATGCAGCACATTGTTAAATATACAACTAAGAAAGAACTACAGTTGGGTCCAGTGGGGGGCTCCCTGGTGGCGCAGGGCTAAGTCTCAGCACTGTGAAGCTACTGGCAGCCACTGCAGCACGAGTTCAATCCCCAGCCAGGAGCTGACCCACAGGGCGCAGCAGACCTCTCCTGCCTCACCCACTGCTCGCCTCAGCAATGTGCTTCAGTAGATCCACCTGTCCTGGTCCCCATTCTGTCTCTGATGAACCCTCTCACCCCACACCTCTGGCATACACCCCAGCTCTTGTGTGCATAAATAAATAAAAATAAATCTTTAAAAATATATAAAGTTGGGCCCAGGTCAGAGCAAACTGTGTTTCACACAGTTTCACACAATTTCAGAGGAAACTGTGTTCCTCTCACAGGACCTGGAGGGCAGCGACAGAGACTGGCCGCCCTGTCTCCAGTTTTCACTCTGTTCCGAAGTGACCACATTCTTAAACATGCACTTAGGACAAGAAGACTTTCTTAAAAATCTCCATGAGCTCTCAAAACCCAGTAAATATCCTCTTCCCTCTGACGCTATCCACAAAAGCACGTCGAATGAGAACACAGGCTCCCCCTAATTGACTCCCAAGGCCCCACGCAGCCACCTGAGTCTGCAACTTCCTAAGAACTTTAGGGGACTGGCTAGATGGACAGGCTGCCCCTTCCTGTGGTCCTGACCTGACTTCACAAAGCAGATCTGGCAAGCTTGTCTCAACTCGTGGGTCCCTTCGAGGGGATGTCTTGGGGTGAGTGACGAAGGCGGTTTAGCCACCACACTTCCAAAAAAGTTTCCAAAGTCATTTCTGGGCGGACTTGAAAGTCCCAGGAAACTCTCGGAGGCAAACAAACTGCCAGGTCCGTTCATCTGCAAGAAGAATGAGAAGATCAATAAAAACAGCGGCAGCCAGCAAGCCGCGCTATCACTAAGGAGGGAGGAAGTGCGTCTGGGAAGGAAGATCTTCAGGCCGAAGCTGGTGTCCTTGGTCCCGCCTGCACTGGAAATCGGGTCCTTCTCCGTTTTCCTCGCTAGGTCCCTCCACCCCGACTCGGAGTTGTTAGAAATAATGGGTCACTGTTCTGCTCCCAAATACAATTTACACATCCTGGGTTTACATTTCCTTGTTTTGTGTAAGATGCGCTGGGACAGAGAGATCTTAAGCAGCACTGACCACTGGATGTCCAGGGGGTAATGCTATTTCCCAGGGCACCCCCAAAATGAAAGGGCAACGGTCACGTTCGTTCAGACAACTCAAGTTACTTAAGTAAAAGACCTATTTTCAACGTAAGCGAGGTATTTACGAAAGAGGAAGCGGCACTTACAAGTAAAAGGGAAGAATTACTGTCGTTAAGCGATGTTCCCTCTCTAGCAGTTGAGGTGGACAGATCTAAAATAATAAAAAAACTTCAACAGACCTTTTCATTCTAGTCACGTGAAAAGAACATCAGGGCTAAGTAGCTGGCTGTGGCTTTCACAAGTTATTTTCCCAACCCAACTCCTGGGGGCTTTCTTGCTCATCTGAGAGTGCTGTGGAGTTTATTCTTTCCTCAAGAAACCAAGGGCATAATCATGGGCCTCCCTGGTGGTGGAGGGGTTAAGTCTCAGCACTATCACCACTGCACCATGAGTTCAATTCCCAGCCAGGGAGCTGACCCACATGGCGCAGCAGGCCTCTCCTGTCTCCCCGCTGCTCCCTTCAGCAGTGTATTTCAGTAGCTCTGCCTGTTCTGCTCCCCACTCTGTCTCTGGGGAATCCTCTCACTCCCTCCCCCCACACACACCTCTGGCCTACACCCCAGTTCTTCTATGCAAAAATACATAAAAATGAAACAAAAAACCCCACAGAACCAAGAGATAAGAAATGTCTATTAAAAAAAAGAAGAAGAAAGAAAGAAACCAAGGGCATAATCAACCCTTAGAAAAACAAATTTAAATGAAAAGCTATTTCAGGGCTATAAGCTAGGGCAAAGGGGTACTGAGTGGTACTGTGAAAAAAAAACTAATAACTCATTCAAACTGGAAAAAGAGCCTCTCCTTTTGAAAGTGTAAAACACCAATTCACCCAAATACTAAGAAAATCAGGGAAATTCAATCACTTTTTCTCTCTGCTACTCCATCACTGTCTCCCTGCCCTTCTGTCTCCCTTTTAGTTTCTTATACTGTAAATCTTGAAATCTGTCATTTAGACTTTTATCCCTTTCAGCATATAAAATGTCTCAGAAAAAAAAAATGAAGATTTGTATTACTATTGTTGAAAGTATATATTAAACCCAGAATTACAGAAACAAGAATCAGTCCAAAATCTGAAACTCCTGGTAAAACTAAGGCCCCAGGCTGAGTTTGGCTGAGCGCAAAGGATGAAGCCTGAGACAGACTGAACTTTTAAACCATTCTGGAGCCGCCTAGTTTAGAATTTAAAAGGATAACTTGTCCTTTTAACCCCCTTTAAGAAGTTGCTTTCCTTTCTAGAGAAATGTTTAAAGTAATCTCAGAGAAATATTAAAAGTCATTTCAGGGCCTCCTTGGCGGTACAATGGGTTGTCTCAGCCTATGAAGCTATCCAGACCCACTGCAGCACGAGTTCGATCCCCAGCCAGGGAGCTTCCCACATGGTGCAGCAGACCTCTCCTGTCTCCCCATTGCTCCTCAGCAGTGTACTTTAGTCAATCCACCTGTTCTGCTCCCCACTCTGTCTCTGGTGAATCCTCTCATCACCCCACACCTCTGGCGCACACCCCAGCTTGTATACATAAACAAATAAATGTTTTTTTAAAAAAAGTCATTTCAGGCCCTGAAACAAGAGACATCCACTTAACAAACCACCCTATTAAAAAATAAACAGTGCCACAGACACCCCTCCCCTCAGGCCTTTGCTTTGGAATTCCCAGGATGGCAGGTGAGGTCCCAGGGAACTTAAATCGGCTTTGTTTTGATATTTTCAGTTACAAAGACAATAACTCAAGTACCTAAAACCTATAGTCAAATAACTGCCCAACACAAATTTTCCTTTTCGGAAATTGAGCTGCAGTAGCTCAGTGCTTACCTCGTTTGGAGTCACTCATTGAAAATGAATTTAAAGTAGAACAAAAATCTTCTAAGGATGAAGTCAAAGGTGGATACAGTTCGGAAAGGGAGGGCGGCCCAGCATACCTCGCACCCATGGACAAGGTGCCTAACAGAGAGGCCGAGAAAGGCATGCTAGGGGGGACACTGGCCGACGGGAGGGGTCCTCGGACCAAGGCCGAAGGCTGGAAAAGAACAAAGATCTGATTAAAACCCTGGAACTCATCCCTGTGAGCTGAGCGGCTCTTAACATCAGCATAGAAAAGTAGGTATTTCGGGCCTCCCTGGTGGCGCAACGGGTTAAGCGTAGCACTATGAAGCTGTCCGCAGCTACTGCAGCACGAGTTCAATCCCCAGCCAGGGAGCTTCCCACATGGCACAGCAGACCTCTCCTGTCTCCCTGCTGCTCCCCTCAGCAGTGTACTTCAGTCGATCTGCCTGTTCTGCTCCCCACTCTGTCACTGGTGAATCCTCTCACCACCCCACACCTCTGGCCTACACCCCAGCTTGTATGCATAAATAAATCAATCTTTAAAAAAAGAAAAGAAAAGAAAAGTAGGCATTTCATCAGGCAGTTATGGTAACACAACAAAGTTAAAGACTCAGCAGGGAGAGCCAACTACAGAGCTGTTTCTTTAAAAGCCCACTTATTACAAAAAATAAAATAAAAGCCCCCTTTTTAAAAGGGAGCCAGGAGTGATATCTCATAGTGTTTTAACCCAAATGCTACATTCATGCCTCATTTTCCAAACTTCTTTGTGATGCCCTCTTTTCACCTGACCTTCAGGATGCTAAGAATGAACCTGACTAAAGGGGAACTGTGGGGCTGAGGGGGCCGGGGCAGAAGGAAGTGTGCTGGAGGTGGTGGAGGCCTAAGAGCTCCCTCTCACCCTCCACGGCATCACTGCTGCTGCCGCTACTCTACTGTTCTCGTGAGGGTCAGGAAACCGTCGCGGCTGGACGGGCACGACACACGGGCAGTGGGCAAAAGCCGCCCCAGGCAGACCATCAGTGGACAGTCCCGGCTGCGTGGACACTGACATTGCAATCACATGTAATTTTCATGTCTCACAAAGTATGAGTCTCTGCTTTCTGCCTTCCTGCACTGCCTTCTGCTTTCTGCACTGAAGACAGATAAAACCACTCTTAGCCACCCAGCTGCACGGACGGGCTGCAGGCTCATTCAGCCCGAGAGCTCTAGTTTGCCGGCCTGCCTCCTGCACATGGTGACTAGGGTACTCTTCTGAAGGAGAAGCCCTTGGTCCCTACAACTTATTTCCCCTTAAATATGAAATTTTGATTCTCTTTCAGAATGTTGGATTTACCCTTTGCAGGAAATGTGATTCAAAAATTAGCTAGTCACTAGCTAGCATGTTTCTTTCTGTTTTTATTTCAAAAATGTCCAAATCAGTCAGTTTCCCATGGGAAAGGACCAAAAATAAGAGACCCACAGTAAGGCTACAGGCAACACTGAACACATCTAGTGAGATTGCAATTTTCAGCAAGCAGCCCTGCCTCTGGGGGACAGGGTGAAGGTGACATGTACCAGAACGGTTTCATTAGCGTTGGGTGCAGAATCAAGGAGATCGTCCAGTTCATCTCCAAGGACCATGTCTCCATCATCCAGAAAAGCTTCGGGCATCGTGAAGGGGATCTTCCCTCCGTTGGCCAGGGCCGTGGACGGCAGCGCACTCTCCTCCACTGGCAGAGGCAGCATGGACGTCAAGGGCATCACAGGAACAGAGGCCAGCTCGCTCCCAACTGGGTGAGAAAAACCGGGTGCGGGTAGAGTAACAACAGGCGCTGCCTCCTGCCTTGGCGTTAATAAATCTGCAACATGGAAAGAAACACGAGGGCTCGTTTCAGGTGCCCTTATTCAGAGCGAGTGAGAACAGCCAACCAATGAGGAAATAAAGGGCTAGGTGAAAATCTAAAGCAGTTACAAAAAGAGATAGAAAGACCACTCAACAGATAGAACAGCAAACAGCGACTGAAAGGAAAGGGTAAAAGCAACGCTAAAAGCAACTCGCTTTAACCAGGAAAAGCTATATTCTTCTGAGAACTTCCCACATTCTCAAAACACCTGCATCCCTTTTGGCAGTGCTGCAACCCCGGCGGGTACGGGTGAAGCTACCATCATGTGCCAGCCAGCGCAGCCTGGAGCATAAGGGGACTCTGGAAATTTTTCTTGCTTTCATAGTGATAACCCCACAGCAATATTTATTCAACAACTCTGTGCCAATCACAATGTCCAGCCCTGGCATGTTCCAGGTTAAGAGAATGTAAAATCCTACCTGGCTCGATATCTTCCACAGAACAGCTCAAAGCCTAGAAATGAAATCGAATGACAGGTCAGTGCAGTCAGGCTGCTGCACTCGCTCATCTAAGAAAGCAGCGGTGGGTTCACAGGACTCCTTCCAAGTCAGACCCAAGCAATAAATGCAAAGTTCAGGCTTCCCTAGTGGCCTCTCAGTTGAGTTTCAGTGCTGTCACCGAAAGAGCCTGAGTTTGATCCCCAGCCAGGGAGCTTCCCACAGGGTGCAGCAGACCTCTCCTGTCTCCCACTGCCCCCCTCAGCAGTGTATTTCAGTAGCTCCACCTGTGCTGCTCCCCACTCTGTCTCTGGTACATCCCCTCACCCCACACACCTCTGGCCTACACCTCAGTTCTTACACACAAAAATAAATTAATTAGAATTAAATAAGTGCAAAGTTTAAACCTGTGGTGTAAATGGTGTTAGGCCATTAGGTCCTCCGCTGGTTTTGGGGGGCCTCTTTCCATGCCCTTCCTAACAGCTCCAAGACGGCCCACCCCAGGCATGCTATTTACCACACTGGCTCCCCAAATCAGTAGTTGGCCCTCACCCACTTATTCCAATAAAATCTAGTACCCATTAACATCCTTTCAAATGCTGCATCAGACTTCAGGAAACACAGTCAACAGTCAAAGAAATGACCTCAATGGTCCACTTCCTTCTTCAAAATGGTAGGAAGCGCTGGCCAATTATGTGTGTGAGGAAAAAACAGATCCAAACCATAAACACTGAAGGCAGAACTGCTACTACATCTCTTTTCTTCCCTTTTCTTTTTAAATATGATCCTTAGAGAATAACAACTTTACCTTGTTAGACCCATCTCCAGGAACTGACTTTAATGAGAGCTAAAAGAAAATAAAGACACTGATGTCAAAACAGAACTGATTTCAACAACACGAAAATACCTCCCAGAGAGGATGCCAGCTTACCTCGGCTCTGACATATGCTTTTCTTATTTTAAATCCCAATTTCTGAGCTAGTTCTTGCGTTAGTTTTATTACATGTTGATCCTACAAAAGAAGACAAAACATATGATTATGGGGGGCTAGTTACCAACTGCAGACAAGCAGAGGCCAAGGAGATATGACTTATTTCTTGCCAAGACACTTGCTTCATGAGCAGTGAGGTCCAACTGAGGCCTATAGACAGCTGGCTGGGAATTTTAACTCTTTAAATGCCGTGTCTCCACAGAGAAGCAGTGAAATGGCTAGGAAGGAAGCAAGTGAACTCAAATGCAAGCTCCTACCTGAGGCACAGCCAAGGAGCACTTAGCGACAGCGTCATAAGCCTCTTTGCATCTTCCTAAATCGTTTAAGGCCTTAGATTTCCGATAGAGAGCTTTGCAGTTACTGGCATTTAAGCTGAGGACAGTATCGCAGTCCTCAAGAACTTTCTCATGGAAGCCCTGGTGTGGGAGAACACAGAATAAAGTCAGCAATCCAGGGGTGTGCCTCTGGCTCCGACGCCACCTGGAAACCAACGCCCCATCGATCACCCCTCCCGCTTAAAAGCAAATCAGTGGCATTCTTTTTCCTCCCAGAATCATTTTCATCATGAACCTCAAATACACAGAAGCAGAGAGAACAGCATGGACACCCATGTGCTCCCAGCCCATATCAGACAGATGATAACACAGGACAGAGGCCCCAGATCTTTAAGAAATACAACTGTCCAGACTGAGGCCACCAGGGTCACCCTCCTGCCCTCTCTCTATAGTGACGCCTTCTTAGAGGACACTAACTGTCAAATGGCAATGGAACTGCCAGCTACGTGATGAGGAAGACAGAAAACAAATCATCAGTGAATGTTCACTAATACAGAACAAGGTGACAACACAGGCACCTTTCTCAAATTCATGCTTAAATTTGACTGAATGTCCACAGTGACGCTGTAAGCACCTCACAAGACTTGGCCTTTTAACGACTGGTATTAGGGAGCACCCGTGCCCCGCCAGGTCTAAAATCTCATATAGTTCGGAGCTGGCACTCCGTGTACACGGGCCCCCTATTCCAGGACTCAACCCCCCAACATCGGAGGTTGGCTGAATCCGTGAACATAAAACCAGTCAGAAAAAACTCCCAGTAACAGTGGATCCAGGCACCTCAAAGCCCTGTTGCTCAAAGGTCAGAAATGGGGGAAACTTGTGTTAATTTAGTTGCAGGCTAATGACTGTTTTGTACTGAAAATGCTCCTACGAGGACTAACTGAATCGCAACTGAGTCACAAACCATCAGCAGGAGACCGGAGCGCGCCCCAGGCCAAGGTGTGGCGGGCAGACGCGGCTCCAGCCAGCGGCAACGGGAATCTCCAAGGACTAAGTAGCAGAAACAAATTATTCTCAAAATCCCAAACATTTGTCCAAAGTAGATGTTTGAAAGTTCCAGGCCGCTCTAAATTAGGCAGCTAGTATGTCTCTTAAAAACCTTAAATTAGAAACTGATCTTTACTGACGTGTTATGTATGTTATTGCAAACGCTTTTCTCTCTAGAAACATTGTTTGAAAAATGACCACTCACCATATTAGAATAGCAAGCAATACGATTTACATGTAGTTTCTCAATGATTTCTTTAGGGATTAAAATCTCCTCAGACTTTGCATAATCAGCTATGTGCAAAGCTTCTGTGTACTGGCTTATCGAGTTGTTCCAATCACCTTCCCGATAAACATCATTTCCTTCGTTAAAAAGATTTCTCACAAGAGCACGTAAGTATACCTGAAAAAGAAGGTAGCCACATGAGGCGCTCTAAGCAATCAGCCGGGGGATGAGTTCATTTTCATTTTTGGACCTAAAACCGCAGAAGTCACCTGACAGTGCAGCACCCACCCTCTGGGGATGTGGGGTCCTGTTTGCTTTTCAAGAGAATGGACAATTTTTCCTTATTAAGAAAAACACAGCAAAATCACCATCTATCTGTTCACATCTACAACTCTGTGCACAGGGTAACGCTCTACTCATGGAAGTTCTAGGTTAAAGAGAACTAATGATTTTAAAGCTTCTGACTAGTATTTATTTCTAAATTGCTTTCCCAAAAGAGAGTAAACAATGACTATGTCCAAAGGTTTCGTCACAGCACCTCCACCAACATCAGGTAGCGTGTGTGCAGAGGGCTCTGCGTGTGCCTGAGTGTGTGCAGCGGGCTCTGTGTGTGCCTGAGTGTGGGAGGGGGGAGCTCTACGTGTGCCTGAGGGTGTGCACATAATATCTCCATCAATTTCTAGGTGAAAAACAGTATCCTTTTATTTTTTTAAGGATTTATTTATTTATGCATACAAGAACTGGGGTGCTGGCCAGAGGGGTGGGAGAGGTGAGGGGATTCACCAGAGGCAGAGTGGGGAGCAGAACAGGCGGATCTATAGCACTGAGACTTTAAGCCCCGCGCCACCAGGAAGGCCAAAAAAGCAGTATCCTTTTAATCTGCATGTCTCTATCAGTGGGGTAGAACTTTCAGAAGTCTCTGGTGAATCTTCTGAGCCCCCACACCTCTGGCCTAAACCCCAGCTGGACGCAAAAAAAAAAAAAGTAAACTTTCAAGGCAGTTCTTATCCCAAGACTGTCCACTTGTGTCTATGCAGGTGCCTCTTTTTTCCTTTCTCCTTTTGCTAATCAGCCTGTCATTTTTTAAATGAGAAAAAGAAGCAATTTTCAAAGGGCTTGGAAGATGAACTACGCTAGAGCTGTGAGAAGACCCAGCACAGCCGTCCACGGCCTCCTCAGCGTTCCCGCAGGGGTCAGCTTGCGTGTCCACGAACGCGGCGACACCCCAGGCTCCAGGATGCCAGGCCCGGCGCCCCCCACGCGTGCTGGCGGGGCAGAGCGCGCACGAACACGGCTGTGCTGGGCTCCCCTCAGGCCTCACGCACGGCTGGGGTCTGGCCCATGTGCCCCCCCCACGCCACACACAGGCCCCTCGCGGCGGGCTGAGTCCTTCCCAGGGCCGTTACCGCATACTGCTCCTGGGTCCCGGGGTACGACAGCGGCGACCTGAGGAGACACAGAGCGGGTGCACCTGTCAGACCCCGTCAGGCTTTGCTCACCCAGACGTCATCACAAAACTGAGACCCCATGCGCTTGCCCCCACCTCCAAGCCTGCAAAAAAGACACCTCGCCCTACTGACATCACTCGCGTGTAACTCTGCTCAGCACGAAAAATCTAGACCCATTCCTTGCATTTTTTGGAGTAAGCACATCATTTTCCTTTCAAATCTACTTGTAATAAAAAAGGCTGCAAATGCCAAAAAAAAAAACTTTAAAATGTGGCTTTAAAAGGTGGCTAGAAAGCCACTCAGGCTGTTTGATTCATCAGCTGCGGCACAGAGGCGAAGAAGGTCCCCTGCACGGAATGAGCCGGGGCCTGGGGCCTGGACACACCACCAGAGCCCAGGCTGCCCCTCAGAGATGGGCTTCCGGGCAGGGAGAGGCAGCTTTTTAGGCAGGTGTGTGCTGCAGAGCCACAGAGGTGCCTTCTGGGCCACTGCTCTGACGACATTAGGTTCAAGTTCCTCAGTCTGGCAGTTTTGGGGCTACTAAAGGGTTTTAACAAAATGTACAAGAACAGAAAATATTGCTGGACAGAAATATCAATTTCCTAACATGGACAAACAGGACCAGAGACTTCTGAATCTCCCACAACGGATGCCACAGAAGAGCGCCCCAGGGGCGGAAGCGCTTACTGTATGAACTGCAGTCCTTCCTTAATGTTCTGCTGCCTTTTTCTTCTCTCCTCGGGCACACAGGACATGTTACCCCGCACATCCACTTTCTAAATGAGGGACCTGGAAAGAAAGGCAACACGACATGAGGCTCCTGGACCCCAGTGAAAACACCCATAATTGAGGTCCAGTCATACGGTCAGTTTTGGGCACGTCCACCTCTGCTGACTTGACTCCGGGGTCCCAAGCCCAGCACCACCCCTCTCCCATCCTCTGCCCCCCAGCTCTCTGCGGCCCTGCTGTCAAGCAGAAGGGCTCCAGGCTGAAGAGCCATGCAGACTTTGTAGCTTCTCCGAGGTCATCTCCATGAAAAAGCCACCCCTGTCCCTCCTCTCCCTTCACCCCTCCCTGCTTCCCTGTCAGCACGCACTGGCAAAGCTGCCATGAGAACAGCCCCAGCCTTGTTTTGCTCCTGGAAACGATCCAGAAGTAAAAAGGTCGCACATCCGCCCGCCTGAGGGAGCACGGCTCCTTGGGAAGAATCTGAACCTTCTGCATATTTTCTTATACAAACTTCTGAAATAACCCTTGTTACAACGGACAGAGTAATGCTCCAAGTGAAACTGCTTCCACTGCAGTCTTCTGGAAGGCAAGGGTTTCCCGTCAGCGCACACCTGCACGAGTCAACACAGGTAAGTGCTGCTGCAGCAACCCCACTAACCAGCGGTCATTAGGCAGTTCCCAGCATCGCGCTAAGGCAGAAGAACCACAGCAAAGAGGTCCGTGATGAAACCCCATCTTTCAGTGTCCTAAATGAGGGCTTCTCAGCCTCAGTGCACACCAGAAAAATCTTTATGATGGGGTTGTCCTGTGTGTTATTGGGCGGCAGCAACATCCCAGACCTCCACCCACTAGATGCCAGTAGCATCAGCCCCATCACTCCCATAAACAACCAGAAATTTCCCCAACATGGTTGAATGGGGAGGGGGGGTACTGGGGGGAAGAGAGTCACCCTCAGTTGAGAACTGCTGAGACCTAAACCTCAGAAGACATCTTATCACAGAAACCATGTGACAGGAACATTGCACAACTATTTCAAGTACATAGCTGAGATTTTTGGTTTCATTATTGCTTACCATGTGTGGCTTTATCTTTGAAGCTACCTTTTCAAAGGGCAGGGGCAGGGGGGAGGTGGGGATGCCCCAAGGCTGATAACAGCTCCTAATTCTCTACATAGTCTAAGTATGGTCAGTTCCAATTCTCTTTACCTTATACTTAAAAGTTTATACTTTTGCTCCACTGAAGTGTTTACATGTGAAAGGATAGGAAATCTGGGCCTTGCTTTAAAATAGAGTCATTTAAAAAATGGGGGTTGGGGCTAGGAGTGAAAGGGTGGGGTGTTAGCAGATGGTAATGAGAGGGATTTCTCTCTACTTGGTGTATGTCTGAAACTTGAAGTTTAAAGCCGCATGATGCTAAAGTAAAATGACATTTCTGACACTTGTTTTGAGGACAGCCCTGTCGGGATGAAAAGGTAGAAATGAAACAAGAGCTCCGGGAACACAGTAACTGCTCCAGAAGAGGGGAGGGGGGACTTTACCCGGCATCTCCTCACCCCTGCATGTCTCATCATTCCCATCAACAATCTTTAAATGCACACGCCTGTGTACAAAGTCATTTAAGGAGGCACTATTTGTAAGAGAAGAGGGTTGAAAGCCCTTAACTCAACATCTATTAAAAAGGAAATGCCTGAATGAAAGATGTGGGGGTTGGGGGAGGCAGGGAGGGAGTGGTAAGATCCAGTGTCCCCCAAGATCCTGTTGTGTTATTTAGATTGGGGGGGGGACATATTTGTTTGTGTACACACCAAATGGGCCCAGTTAGAATCACAGAAAATCACAGGGGTGCTAGAAAACCGGGACAGGGAGCGATGTGATGTCTTAACACTTTGGGGGGGGTACCTTGTTAATGAATTATCTCTGGGGGAGGTACTTTTTCAAAAGTCTATGTAGCCTGCACCCTTTGTTGGAAAGATGAGTCCAAGGGCTATCAGGTCTTTATTCTTTCTGCTTTATTTAAAACAGGGCCAGTTGAGAGTCAGAACTTCCGGGCTCGAAGGCACCCAGCGCACAGGGGGCTGGGGGGTAGGGGGGTGGCAGTGAGGACACAAGCGGGAACAAAAGAACTGGAGGCCAAGAGGCCTTCCCGACCTCTGTCCAGATGAGGTGGACATTAGTTTGAGGTTCACCCAAAAAGTAGATCTGTTAGCTAAGAAGGGTCTCCTGGGCAATGATAATCCAACAAGTTAATAGCCTTAGTGCTATTTCCTCAAAGTGCTAGAAAACCTTGAACCTCTTAGGGACAAAGGGCATATGGCAAAGATTTGACAGCTCAAGTAAGAGATTAAGAGAAATGAGAATCAAGCATTTCAGGCCTCTTTACATATTTAAGGATTTGCGAACATAAAATCAGGTAATATTTTTACATAATGGCAGAGACTTTCATGTTCTGCTGTTTTTTCCTAAAAACTATGGGACTGTTTACATGGACAGTAAGGTTGAATTTTTTTTTCACAATGGACACTATATAGGTATATATGTATATAATACAATTAATATTTTGTTATATTATCACGTGCTCACTTTTATCATCTACCCATCCTTTTTTTTTTTTAAGACTTATTTATGCATACAAGAGCTGGGGTGAGGCCAGAGGTGTGGGGGTGAGAAGATTCACTAGTCACAGAGTGGGGAGCAGAACAGGCAGAATGACTAAAGTACACTGCTTAGGGCAGCAGCGGGGAGACAGGAGAGGTCTGCTGCGTCATGTGGGAATCTCCCTGGCTGGGGATCAAACTCATGCTGCAGTGGCTTTGGACAGCTTCATAAGCTAAGACTTAACCCCTTGCGCCACAAAGGAGGCCCTACCCATCCTTCTGTCCATCCATCAGTCCACCTTATTATTTTGTTAAATTGCAAAGTGAATTACAGACATCAATTATAATCCACCACTAAATAGTTCAGCATACATAAACAGAATTCATTATCTATGGTTTTTTAAGGTATAATGTGCAAATTTTTTTTTTAAGATTTTTTTTTTTATTATTTATTTATACATACAAGTTGGGGTACAGGCCAGAGGCGTGGGGCGGCGAGAGGGTTCACCAGAGACAGAGTGGGGAGCAGAACAGGCAGATCAGAAATACACTGCTGAGGAGAGCAGCGGGCAAGGCAGGAGAGGTCTGCCGCGCCATGTGGGATTCTCCCCGGCTGGTCGTCGAACTCGCGTCGCCGCTGCCAACAGCTCCACAGCGCAGCGCTTAGCCGCTGCGCCACCGGGGAGGCCCATAATGTGCAAATTTTAAGGCATCCAACAAATGGTACATGCCTGTGGTCCAGACCAAGAGGAAGACACAGACCAAAATGGTCACTCTGTGCTGTCCCCGCTGCTCCCCAGCCAGCCCCTGCCCCACCCCACCCCAGGCAGACACTCTTCTGATTTTTTTCACCATTTTGAGATCCAGTTAAAAGGTGGCCTCCATTTTAAAGTGAGGGGAAATGTTATAAAGTGAATCCAAAGCCACGTAACTCAAACTCAGCAGCACATGACCAGTGTCCACTTCCTCCTTAATCCTGGCCTCCAGTAGACCTCTAAACACAAGGGCTAAACCTCAGCCTCTCTCCTTCAGGCCTTCTGCATTGCCCACAGGCTCAATGCCCTGGTTTGACAGCCCCTGCCAAATCCCCACACCCATCCTCAAGCAGAGTCTACACCCGCTGCCTAAGTGTCAGTTTTACATGGACGTCTCATCGATACACACACAGTCTAAAAGTTGTGGGGTTTTTTTTTTAAGATTTATTTATTTTTGCATACAAGCTGGGGCATGGGGCTGTGAGACAGTTCACCAGAGACAGAGTGGGGAGCAGAACGGGCAGATGGACCGAAATACACGCTGAGGGGAGCAGCGGGCAAGGCAGGAGAGGTCTGCTGCGCCATGTG
Organism: Scalopus aquaticus; assembly: GCA_004024925.1. Classification (NCBI taxonomy): domain Eukaryota; kingdom Metazoa; phylum Chordata; class Mammalia; order Eulipotyphla; family Talpidae; genus Scalopus; species Scalopus aquaticus. Next base: position 107,787 of record PVIJ01004775.1, read on the forward strand.
GAAATCTCCCCGGCCAGGCATCGAACTCGGGCATCGAACTCGTGCCGCAGCCGCTGACAACTCCATAGCACTGCGCTTAACCCATTGCGCCACCAGGGAGGCCCTAAAAATTGTGTTTTAATGACAAGTGAAAAGCAAAGCATCCTTTCCAAGTCTGTCACTCAGACCCATTCATCCATCATGAAGGCCAATCACCCAGGATTACCAATCTCCTGAAAAAGATGGGATTCTTGACTGCGGTGGTAGTTACAAGAATCCATGCACGGGGCCTCCCTGGTGGCACAAGGGGTTAAGTCTCAGCACTATGAAGCTATCAGCAGCCATTGCTGTTCGATCCCTGACCAGGGAGCTTCCCACATAGCACAGCAGACCTCTCCTGCCTGGCCCGCTGCTCCCCTCAGCAGTAGATTTCAGTCGATCTGCCTATTCTGCTCCCCACTCTGTCTCTGGTGAATCTTCTCACCCCCTCCCCCACACCTCTGGCTTACAACCCAGCTCTTGTATGCACAAATAAATGAATCTTAAAAAAAAAGAATCCATGTACAGGATGAAACTGCATAGACACCCCCCCCCCCACACACACACACACACACAGGAGTGTGTGCGAAAAGTGCAGTTCGGTTGCCAGTGCTAAGCCATGCCAGTTTCCTGGCTTTGATACTGTGGTCATGTAAGATGGCACCATGGGGGGTGGGGGGGGTGTTTCACAGACTCTATATACTACTTTTGCGATTTCCTGTAAGTCTAAGGTTATTTCAAAATAAAAGGTTAAAAATAGCCTGTGCATATGCTTTTTTTTTTTTTTTTAAGTACAAACTGGGGCTCCTAACACATTCTGCACTTTGCTTTTTTCACACGGGTCCTGACCTTGGCGGTGGTTCCTTATCAGCACATAGAAAGCAGCTTTATTGCCAACAGCTCGGCACCATGATAGGATTGTGCTCCTGGCGAGGGGCATTTTGGCTGTTTCCAATCTTAAAAGTTCACCAGGCACACAGGGTGCTTCCTACATGTGCATCTTTGTTGTGCCAGCTATTGGCAAGTTACACCAAATGCCTCGACCCACCCACAACGACCCAGGCTTCAAATTTCACCACTTAACTAAGGGACAATCAAATGTCGTCCTGTGTCCACCAGGCCGGTGAGAAAAGCGTGACCCTGCAGTGGGGCTGTGCGCTCAGGGTCTTCGTCACTAGGCAGGCTGGCGATGGGCATCTTTTCAGAATTAAGAGCCATTTGGGGTTTCCCTGGTGGCACAAGGGATTAAGTCTCAGCACTATGAAGCTGTCGCCAGCCACTGTGGCGTGAGTTCGATCCCCGGCCAGGGAGCTGCCCACACGGCGCAGCAGATCTCTCCCGTCTCCCCGCTGCTCCCCTCAGCCGAGGATTTCTGTCGATCCACCTGTTCTGCTCCCTACTCTGTCTCTGGGGGATCCTCTCACTCCCACGCCTCTGGCCTACACCCCAGCTCCTGGATGCATAAATCAATAAAATAAATCTTTTTAAACACACACACACACACACACACACACACACACACACACACACACACACGGTCATCACACCCCTGCTGAAATTCCTCCAGTGGGTTCTCCAGGACTTGGAGATCCAGGTCACCCTTCGTGACCTCTCTTCACAAACCTTGGGCCAGACTCGATGGCTCTGTGCCATCACACGGGCCTCCCGGTTTCCAGGTGAGTCAAGGGCTCCGCTTCTGGGACCCTGTGCTGGCTGTTTCTTCTGCCCACCACACACTTTCCAGGCCTGCACAGTGCTGACTGCTTTTCACCCTGGGGTCCCAACTTCACTGTCACCTTAAGAGGCCTCCCCTTCCACCCAAGGATGTGGCGGCAGCCCACTCCCGCCCTCCTAACCCCTTCCCGGTTCCAGTCTTAGCCTGTCTCACAAACGGGTTCGGGGCGCTCACGACTGAGCTGAGGAGTGAATACCACGGCCAGCACAAAGAGCGGGCTCGTGGGAAGCTGAAATCTGGCACCACTGCTCCCAGAAAGAAAGTGCCCACAGGAAATGTTGACGCACAAGCAAAGCCAGCCACTGTAGGCTCAGCACCCAATCTTTAGGGGAACAAGGTGGGGACAGGGACAGAGAAGAAAATCTGAAACCATAGGGGCTCCTGAAGCAGTGTGGGGGCAATTTTCAGTCAGCACCAGCAGCGGAGGAAGAGGTCAGACCAGCTCTCCTCCTTCAATGAAAAGCAAATCGAGGTGCAGAAGGGGCAATGTTTTGATCTCAGTATGTATGAATTTTATCAAATAACTAAACTCTTGCAAGCTGGAACATCACCCTTCTGGAATCAGCTGAGTCCAAATGTGTTACTCACTCTGAAGTTTCACATAAGGAAGAGAGATACCTGGGATCACCGTCAGTTCCCTCAGTGCTGACTCGAGGCCAGCCAGCCCCAGCCGGAGAAACTCATTATCATTCAAGTCTAGGGCAATACCAGAGACTAGACAATGTGGTCTTAGGCAATAACTTTAGAAACTTAACTCCTGCTAACAGAAGTCCAAGAGCGATGTGTGAAACTGACTGCAACATATTGTACAGACAGAAATAACGGCTATCACTGCTCCAAGCGACGCCAGGCGCTGTTTGAAGTGCTTTTTTCCCTTTATTAAGGCGATGAGTCCTCATGCTAACCCTAAGAAACGGGTACTATGAGGAAGTTGAAGCAGAGAAATGACGCAAGCTGCCCAGGATCACATAGCCAGAAAAGTGGCACGGCTAGATCGCAAAGCCAGACAGCCTGGCTCCAAGCCCGCGCTCTCATCCATCATGATCCGCAGCTCGGCTCTGCACGGGTCAGTGAGCATAGTGAGGGTGGAGCCGCCCGGACTCTGACACACAAAGACAGCTCTGCCAGGCAGGTGGGCACTTCAAAGCCACGTGGGAGAAACACCACTGGAGCACATGCATACGTGCATACACACACACACACACACACACAGCGCCTGCAGGGCTGTCACTCAGAGAAACGTGGGCAAGGCACAGGGCGACTGCAGGAATGCAGCAAGCAAGGAGTCAGGTTGCCACCTGGGATGCCTTCAGTGGAAGCACGCTCCGCCCTGACAGAGTGTGGCTGGATACTAACTCGGTCAGAGAAAGTGCCCCAGGAAGTGCGCACAGCGCTTGCATTTTTACCTAAAACAGGGTTCCTAAGTTTCAAGTGAAAAAGTGTAATTACCAGTCTGCATAGTGTCATCTCAGACTTTCAAGCCTCTGTGTAATGGCATAAACAGAGAAAAGGCAATTAAAGTAACATTCTCGCCAACCCTGTCGTGCAACAGTGTGTCAGCTAAAGCAGTAACACTTCACAAGAGCTGTGGTTACAGTGCAACCTCAGCAACCACAAGCCCAGTAGGGAAGGACAGGGGATGTTCCATCACTCTCCGGAAACAGTGGCCGGGAGGAGGAGAGGGGTCCTTCATGAGACAGTTTTCCCTTTTACTAAAAATGAAGACGTGCTGATGGAGACAGTACCAAACCACATCAGGAAGGTAACTGCACATTTTTGCCAGGTCCTCTCCACAGTTCATAGCTCCACCGGGAGCTATTCGCCTAGAAATTCCTCTCAGAATCAACAAGTGGAGGCCCAGGGCTCGCTTCACATCACCCATCCACCCAGGAAGGGAGGAATCAAGAAGACTGAAAATCTGGGAGACAGATAGTTTGCCCAGGCCTGTAGCCCAGTCTTCCAGGGGGCCAGATTAATATCCTGCCAAATTCAGGAATTCTAATAAAGCGCAAACACTCCCTTTTCCCAATTTGTGATATAGAAAATATCTAATTCTCTCTTACAAGGTAGGTGACATTAATTAACATTAATTAACTAAACAGCACATTGCTAAACTCATAACAAAATAAAAAAGCAGACTTAGTCAGACAGACCAGGCCTGCTAAGTTTCTTTCCATCAAGGAAAATCACCTCACATAATAAGCACTCCCTCCCCCTTTTTTTTTTTTTTTGAGAATTAAGATAGGTGGATTGTCACAAGCATTCATTTATAAACTTCTAGATTAATATTTCAATATTTCTCCCCCTTAGAAATAATATCTGGAGGTTTTTCTTAATTTATAAACATTTCACACTTCAGAGAAAACCACATTTTCTTCCAATCTGGAGAAAAGGCATTTTCACTAAAACACTTGAAGATAGCTGGAAAACAAGCTTCCACAGACCGTATTTTTTTCTAGAAAGTTCATCCTTAGGGTATCTGAGGCAGCAAGCACAGACATCTCCTTTTGCTTCTGTCACATCCTTATTGGAAGACTCAAAACCTCCCAGGATCGCCTCCCCATCCCTAGAGCTGAGATGCCTATTATAACTGATTCTTTCCATTTGCCACATTAACTTAACCCACCCAAACCGGTGGTTTCAAAGTCGATCAAAATTAAGAATTGTGGGGCAATATAATTTAACCCCATCTTTATTGGTAAAAAGTGACAGCAGCCAGGGCCTCCCTGGTGGCGTAGTGGTTAAGCCAGCGACGCAGGTTTGACGCCCAGTCTGGGACAGTCCCACATGGCGCAGGAGACCTCTCCTGCCTCGCCCGCTGCTCCCCTCAGCAGTGCAGTTCCGTCGATCTGCCTGTTCTGCTCCCCATTCTGTCTCTGGTGAACCCTCTCGCCGCCCCACGCCTCTGGCCTGTACCCCGGTTTATATGCATAAATAAATCTTAAAAAAAAAAAGTGACAGCATCCAGCGAATGAGAAGGCATAAGGAGCCTCCAAGCAAAAACCCCAGTCAGGGCCTCCCCGGTGGTGCAGCGGTTAAGCGCTGCGCTGTGGAGCTGTCGGCAGCGGTGACGCGAGTTCGACGCCCGGCCAGGGAGAATCCCACATGGTGCGGCAGACCTCTCCTGCCTTGCCCACTGCTCCCCTCAGCAGTGTATTTCTGATCTGCCTGTTCTGCTCCCCACTCTGTCTCTGGTGGACCCTCTCGCCG
>PVIJ01004776.1:0-53561 GCA_004024925.1 Scalopus aquaticus
GAATATAAAAGAACACAAGGGACCATGGAGATGGATCACGGGTGAATTGGTGGTGGGCTACCCTAGGGGAATACAAAATGTAAAAGACATAAATAACAATAAAAATATATATTAAAAAAAAAAAAAAGAAATAGTTAGATTTCAGATGCTGTTTGCTTTTTTGTCTGTTGTCTTGTTTTTGTTTAGGGGTTTGTTTTGGTTTGAGTATGTAGTCCTAGAGTATCACTGCCCTGCAGTGGAAGTCCTTCAAGTATGGGGGAGAAGCCTGAAGAACTGAAGCCCCCTGACCTCAGCTAGAGTGTGCCTTCAAGAAGCAGTGACAAACCTTCTCCTATATTTCCCTTCACCTGAGAATAGACCTAAGAATATTCACCCAAGGTTCCTGCCAAGCCCAGGATGCTCGTGCAGCTGTTCCTCACCAGCCAAGATGCTTCTCCCTACAGTTACATGTTTCATTCAATTATTTGCTACTCACATTCATGTTTCTGAATGTTTAATTCTTATGAAAATGTCACCAAAGAATCAGATAAGTTAAAGGACTTTTCCAGGTGCAGTCAACATATTCTGTGATACTGCAGGTGAGGACTTCTGTGCTTAAGAACATTATTTGCAATATAGTGTTTATATTATTATACAATCTCCCCCAAAATAAAACAAGATATTTAGGATCATCTGTGCTCTTAAAGAGTTATCAGTGGAGCTGGAATAACTAGACTCAAATAGCTATATGTCCATGAGCCACACATGTCCACCATCACCTCTAAAGTGACTGAACTTACTTATTTAAGACTTCCAGCTCTGACATTCAATGATCCCCTTATACCTCATACCTCTTCTCCCACCTGCAAAGCACGGTAAGAAACAAGCCTCCTTTCCACTCAACTACTTGTTGCCCTCTCCATGAGCAGCCCCCCACACCCCAGTGCTTCAGTAGACCAAAAGGTTGATTCTGGGGGATAACACAGCCCTGCTGCCTCCTCCCTGCTAGCTCTTCCCCTACACATCTGTCTCCAGGCTTCGGCTTCCTGGGTCACAGTGGGGATCTCCTACCAACCAGCTGGATTGGCTTTATTTTTGAGAAAAGAAAACATCTGGGTGATTTTAAAGATGGAACTTAAGACTCTCTTAACTAGTCAACTCCAGTTGCCAGGACACAAAGCTGCATTTAAGGACAGGAGTGGTGGATGTGACATGAAAGCAAAGAGGCACAGATGCTTTGTTCACCCCCAGCTGGAGAGACTGCATACTTTATGAGATTTTTTCCAAAGAGCTTCTGCTGAGTTGCTTTGGTATTATTCTTCTCTTTATAAAAGGTATTCACTGGTGTCTGGTATTTTGAGTCTTTTGGCTTAGGGAAGAAAGAGGGTCAGCAAGTTAACAAATTAGACATGTTCCACCTGGCCAGGCCATCAAAAGCCAATTTTACTTGGTCTCAGCCTAACCCATCCCCAGATGCTGATATGTATCTAAATGATAGAAAGCTCTATTCAAATTCATAAAATATTTTACAGAGGAGTAAAATAGATCTTATAGACCCATTTCTCATTAAAAAGGTCAATGCCGGGAACATCTGATGCTATATAACTGTCTGATTCAATTTAGCAGGTCAAGCCTGACTAATCCCATCTTCTGATTGGGGTGAATTCATTTCCCCTGAAAATAATTTTCCCACAAGCCATCGGATTATGTACTCTAAATCTGTATTTTTACCAGACATTACTAGAATGTTGATCAAGCCTAACTCATCCATTAAACAAAACTGAGGAAAAACATACACCACATATTTACAGTTGGAAGTCATAAGCAATGAAACCTAAATCCCCTTATAAATTGCATAGTGTCCTCAGCCAAAGTGCAGTCAGAAAGGAGACTTGGAAGCAAACCTTTTCAAAGTTAGCATATTCTGACCCTGTAGCTGCTGTATTTGGAAAATAGGAGAACCTACTTTTTCAAAATATCCTTGGAATCAGTAAGTCAAGATAAATAACACAACACAAAGTCCACTAGGCCCAGAATGACAGATGGCTTCTGTTTCCAGTTCTGCCTTTAACTCACAGTGTGATACCGAAACAAATCCTTCCCTTCCCTGTACCCTGATTATTTAACCTATCACACATAAATTTCAAAACTTTTTATTGTATCCATCAGTATCATTCCTGGCTCTCAATAAGGGTTCAAAGCAAGGGAGAAAAGAGCACAAGGGACTATAGCGATGGTTCACAGGTGAATTGATGGTGGGAAACCTACAGGGAATATACAGTAATGTAAAAGATATAAACAGATGGATAGATAGATAGACAGACAGACTGAAAGACAGAAAGATAGATGATAGATAAATTCATGTGTTAAGTATATACACAGACTTCTAATGTGGGCCCTAAGGTCTCTTTTCCCAAGGTCACATGCATACTCAGTTAACCCCAGAGTCACCTTTGGGGATGCTTGAAAGTCACTTTTTTTAAAGAGTACTACTTTCAGAAATGTGTAACTTTCTCCTTTTAGATAATTTGGTGTAATTCCCAGTCTTTTCTTTTCCAGGTAAACTTTTATAATATCCCAAACAGAATTTCCAGTGTTCACCAAATATTCTCATTTCTCCCATGGATTTAGGTAGGATTACAATCTCTGCCCCCCTTGAATTAGGCATGATCTTACAACATGCTTTAGCCAATGAAATGTGACTAGTGATGACAGAGCTGGTCTATAATTTTCTACTTTATTTTCCCCTCTGCCACAGTTACTGAAAATATTGTAGATAATGGCTGCTCTACTGGGTCCAGGAGTAAAGCAGAGACCCAGTCTACCAGCATTCAATACGGACATTGAGTTTGAAACAAACATTTGTAAGGTGACTGAGATTTGACTGATGCAATTTCACTTCAAAAAGAGTACCATTTGAGTTGGCTGTTAGAAGAAGACAAAGGAATGGGCAAGAAGAGGATATTCTATGACAGAAATACTATGACAGATTATAATGCTTTGTAAGTGTCTGCCCAATAGCAATGTGGATGAAGACTTTGGATGCTGCAAAATCAAATACCTGAGAGATCAGGGTTGAATCCAAAAATGACAATAATTTTGGAGGACAGACCAAATAGTAAAACCATGGTAGCTGAGTCACAATAGTAGATCTAGGTATAAAGAAACTGATTCTAAGATGCCCAGGAGCAAGTTATAAAGGGATGCCCAGAATGAAAGCTGAAAACAAAGAAATACCACCATGGATCTGTTTCACTGTTACATTCCTCCTGGTTTGTGGCTTTGCCATGCCTCCATAAAGTGGTCATAATTTGTGGTTCCTATCTGTCAGCCTGGACCCACTGAGCAGTCCTAGGAAGCAGCCATGCATAAAACTAGCTAAAAGGGGGCAAGTCAAACTCATCAGAAGATATGCTCTTGATTACTACCTAAATATTTCTTATCCTTATTTTGTGCTCCAAAACAATGGAACAGCATAAATTTTCCTCTTCCAGTGTAAACACCATTAATTGCTGTAAGTTAAGAAAAGAAACACCATTAATTCCTAAAGTCAAAACATAGGCAGCAACAAGATATAGAGGCAGTGCTAGCCTTACCAAAGTCAGCACCAAGGACAGCACAATGAAGACAGGTGTGGGCTGCTTCTGTCTGTAACTTCCTACCTGCCTCCTTTAGCATCTGTGGCCCAGTTCATATTTACCCACCTATGGATCCCTGAGAACCATAAACAGTGTTATGATACAGTTTGTTACAGGAAAAAAATTGGGGGCAGGTGTATAACTGATATTTTGCATCAGACAAATGTAATTAGTAGTGAGTTCCAAGACCCGCAAAATGAGGTCATATTATCTGAATTGCAGATTTCTCCACCTGCTTCCTTTGCAGCCTTGAATGTGTAACTTTCCATTGCTGCCATGGATTTTTAGTTCCTAAAGAACTGTTCTATGAACCAGAGAATAAGGCCACTGCTATGACTGTAGATCTCAAACTTGCCTGCATATTAGAATCACCTGGGAAACTTCTGCAACCCTTCTGCCCAGACCCAACCAAGACCAATTATTTCAGCATTTATGGGAATGTGACCTGGTCATCAGCATTGCTCATATTGTTTAATTCTCCTATTACCAACTTATAATTTTAAAATAATCTAATTCTGGGCCCTTCCCAACCCCAGAGATTTTGACTTAATCAAATTCAAATATCAGGATTTCTAAAAAGCTCTCCTTCCCACCCTGTAATTCTAACATGCAACCAAATTCTAAACCTACTCTCATAAAGAACAGAGACAAAAGTTGGAATAGTTTCTCTTTCTTGTGAATATGAGAGATAAAAGGTCCTTGAGGTGGTTGTAAAAAACAAATGTTTAGATAAGATTCATTGAATTTATTCATTCCAAGTTTTACCAATATACAAGAATGGGTCAAACACTACTCTCAGGAGATGCAAAATACTAAAAACCAAAACAGGAATCTAGCTCAGTTATTATAATAAAGTATGCTAAGCATTATGAAAGGGTCAAAACATAAGCATTACAATGAACTATTCCCTCTACATGAGAGGGAACTCAGGATAAGTTTAACTTAAACAAAAGATGCTTAAATGTCTAGGAAAAGCACTAGAAGTATGGCATTCTAAACCACAGGAACAGAATATCTACATGACACTGAAGCATATCATAGCTAAGGAAATTTGGTTCCAAGTACAAAAACTGACTCATAGAGCAGGAGAGATACAGGAATAAATCACGAAATCCAAGAGAAAAAAACTATGAACACCAACAGTCTTCTCTCTATCCTTTCTCTTTTCTCTATTAGTTGAAATTAGCTACCCCAAAATGGTACTCAGTTCCTAAGTTCTCATGTTCTCAATGTTTAGCAAGCAACACAAGTAAATAAGGACTTTGAATCTGAAGTCCAAATTCCTGGGAGAGAGGATATGATTGGTTCAGTTTATATTCAGATGTCCACTCCTAGTCCAATCAGCTATAGCAAGGATCATACGGTACAAAAGTGCCTATCAGAGCCTTTAACCTTCTTGAGAGAAATTAAACACAATTCTTAATGAAGAAATCATTTGGAGGGCTAAATAGACATTACAAGAGTTGTTTGACTAAGTATATGTAAATGGAGATACCCAGTTCAGGTTAGGGACCCAAAAGAGCCACTGAAATACCCAAGTACAGATCGCATAGTACAAGATAAAATTGCTTCAAGTAACACAGAATTACCAAGGAAAATTCATGCATGTAAGAAAATGCTGCTCACGTTGAACTAGAAATAGAAATTATTTTGTTTGGGAGGAAGTAGAAGAATACTCCAATAAAAAGGAAAAAAAAAGTCCTCAGTCCAAAGAGATCCATTACTAGGTTTGAGAAGATGGCGCTAAGAAGGCGGAGTCACACCATTACCTGCCGGCTGCAAGGAGGCTGAAAAATATTCAAGTAACTAAAATCTAGAATAATCTAAATATCTGCATGTTGATTCAAGTTTACCATTGCTTCTATTTCTCTGATGATGTATGCTTGCATGTGGGGGCACTGCTCAATTGCTGGCGAGGAAAATGACAGGTTTCTGAGAGATTGTCAAGCTGGTCTCAGCACTGTGCTGAAAAGAGACTTGATTAACTGTCTAGTTCATTCTTTTGTCTTCTGCTACAGAGGCATGTGTGATACAAGTCAATGGTCTGGAGAACCGAACGGGCTGCCAAATGCTGCCTGGTGGATTAAAAGCACTGACCTAATGACCTTGGGACATCCTGCGTGGTCACCACAAGCTGGCCACTGGCTGGGTGAGTTCAACCAAGTTGCTACCTTCTGTGGCTTCAAACTCCTCATCTATGAAAAAAAGGCTTAGTGGGTTTTGATGATTAGCAGTATTCTTTCAGGATCTAAAATTTAATTACTTGATTTTTTTTCTTAGTTGTTTCTCTTCTTTGGGCTTTGACATCTCTACACATAAACTGGTTAAAACGGAGAAAATCAAAGTCCCCAACTAAAACAAAATAGCTTAGAGGTGTGAGTGGGGAAACTTTATGATATCTAAGCTGGTAAGCCAGGAAGGAACAAAAAAAGTAGGATGTAGCAATTGTATGTAGCAAGACATACATATTACCAATGAGAATAATAGAACTTTGCACTATCAGTGAATCACTAGGTAAAACTGGTTCTTAGCTACAGCCATCTTGGAGTATTCTTAGGTCTTAGTTATTCAAATTATATTATGTCCACTTAAATACAATGTTGCAGTTACAGAATACTGTGATTGAGCAATTCTAGTAACACAATAACATGTGTAACTGTTCTTTATAGATTAGAACAAAAGTAACACTGTCCATGAGATATTACAAGAATTCAAGAGATTGGTATTCTGATAAAAGTCTTCAGAATGTAAGAAATAAGATTGATTTATCAATAAAGAATTGTTGAGTGTTTATGACACATATTTTTGGGGGTAGGTATTATAGGATTTAAATTTTCTAGTTTTTTTTTTTTTGGATGGGAAAGGTCATTTTAATTTATTTTGGCTGTTTAAATTGGACCATTCTTGTACCTACTACAGAATTTACATTTTGCTTCATTTTCAGGGAGGATTATGAGCAGCAATATAACCTTATATTAGGTTAGCCTTCGATAAAATACATACAACATTTTAATCCAAAATAGTTAGGCTCCTGCTGCAAAAGAATCCTTTGTTTTTTAGAAATTCCTTTGTAATCAAAACAAAATATAAGCAGGCACTTCCTCTCTTCCCCTGGAGGCCCTCTCCCTAAGCACACCCTTGGTCCTGGAAGCTTCCCTTAGGGATGACTCCATTCTTCAGGGATGCTCTGACATTTGCTTTGCAGGCAGTAACAAAGTCTTACTAATTGTCTGTTTTTGCTTCCTTCCAATAAAGCCTGCAGGCTGATGCCCATGAAAGTTATAACTGCAGGTAAGTAACCAGAGAGGTCCCATTTCCTAGGATCCTGGCATCACCCTGTAGAAAATTCCAAACTGTTCTTCTAATGTTTAAATCCTTAACACATACCTGAACACCAGCACAGCTGCTTCAGTAAAAAGTAGAGCCTTTTCTTCAAAGAACACTGCTCTTTCCCTGTGCAACTCCTTGAAATTCCAACAAATAAATGAAAATTTACTTTTAGATCCCTGTTCTTTATATGTGCTCTGGGGGTTGTAAGTTCAAACCAGTTCTACGTTGGGGAAAGCATATATTTTAACAAGCCTTTTCTAGAATTAGTTCTATTAAATGCTGTCACAGGAGGAACGTCAGACTTGCAGGTCAAATCCCCATGCTTCCTTTTTGACAGGTGTACCTAACTGGGAGCCCCTCTCACTCTCTGGGACTTGGTTTACTCAACTATTAAATGGGACAAGACTATTATAGTCATTAAAGATAAAGCCAGAGACACAGTAAAATTTGGTAGACATGCCACATAAGAAAAAACAGTTCTGATGTGATGAACCACACATCGCTCTCCTGCCACCCTCCGCCTTTTCCCCTGATCTGGGATATTCACTGGTATCTCATTGGACGAGCCATTGCTTCTTGTGTATTTACTTCTCTTTCTTCACCACACTGTGATCAGTTTGATATTTTCCGTTGTTGTTGTTTATTTCCCATAGCAGCAAGGGCAATCCTTGCGCCCAGCAGGCAGTCAATAAATACTAATTGGTTGATTGATTAAACTTGAATTTTAACACCATCTCAGCACCTTCCTGAATCAGAGAAACCTTTATGCAAACACTAAAACCATTTACCCAGCAAACAGAAGACTTTAGGAGATCTTTGCTTCTGTAGAAAGAGCACTGAACCTGGAAAGAGAAACACTTAGGTTCGAATTCTGGTTTAGTCACATACTGAGAGACCTTTGGAAAGTTACTCAAATTGACCCTTAGTTTCCTCATCTTAAAGGAAGGTAATAACACCATCTCACAAAATTGTAATAGGAAGAAACAGAATGACCTATTGGGAATTATCTGGTACACTGTTGATGTTAAGAATTGTAAGGTGCTAGAATAACTAAGGGCATGAATAATAAAATATATAAACCAAAAAAGTAGGAAATTGCCTCTAACCCTCTATTGGTAGGACAGGTTTAACTAAAATAAGATATTTCACCTATATCCACACTTTGTGTTGTCCCCATTTAAACAAAGATATGCTGTGTCATTTGGCCAACAGTTTTAGAAAAGAAACCTAGAGTTATAGGATACCCTAAAACTGTAGGTGTATCTAGGCAACAAGTCATCAAAGCACCTTGAGCTCTCAATAAATATTGGATTGAAGGCAGAGGGTCAAGCTTCACTGGATAAGAACAACCACATGATCTGGCAGGAACACTAATGGGTGTCAAGAATTGCTTTCTTCCAGCGATAACCTTACAACCTGCTAAGAACATGGGAATCAAAAGTCAGTGTCTAAAACAGTGTTTAGCACTGAAGAATTCCAAAGAATAGAATATTTGAGTGGAAAAGGAAAGGAAAGTGGAGCATGTATTAAATGGCTACTCTCTGTTGATCATTGTGCTAGATACATAAAACTGTTTGCTTGGGTATTCATTTTTCCATAGGTAGAGGAACTGAGGTGCAGAGAATTATGAAGACTACTTGATATTATAGCAAGAGGATTTGAACCCAGAGATTAGGAGGTCTTCAGCCTTCATCCTATTTACAGTAATCTACTCACCAAACAATAAAAGATAGTTCCTCCCTTCCTCAACATCATGAAAGAATCCTGACAGCAAGGCAACACCCAGATCTAAGGTCTAAGATATTATAGAGTGCCTGATACAATTTAAAAACAGATGGCAATGAAAAAAAAATCACATAAGGGAGAAAGAATATCAAACTTCATGCCATCATATTACAGAAAATGGGGCTCAATAAAGCTTGGAAAAACTTAAAAAAATTAAAATTAAAATATTTAATCACAAACACACATGTGCTCTCACACGTGCTCTCATTCTCTCTCTCTCTCTCTCTCTCTCTCTCTCTCTCTCTCTCTCTCTCTCTCTCACACACACACACACACACCCCAATAAGACAAATATTCTGAAGCCATATAGCCATATTAGTGTCTTTGTGTTCTGGACACTCTCTAAATCAGTGGTTCTGAAAGCTAAGCAAGTGTCTGATTCAACTGGAGGATTTCCTAAAAGAAAAGAATGGGTCTGGGGCCTCCCTGGTGGCGCAGTGGTTAAGCACTGCGCTGTGAAGCAGTCGGCTTCGGTGATGCGAGTTTGACACCCGGCTGGGGAGATTGCCACATGGCGCGGCAGACCTCTCCTGCCTCGCCTGCTGCTCCCCTCAGCAGTGTATTTCTAATCTGCCTGTTCTGCCCCCCATTCTGTCTCTGGTGAACCTTCTCGCCGCCCCATGCCTCTGGCCTGTACCCCAGCTTAAATAAATAAACCTTAAAAAAATAAAAAAAAAATTAAAAAAAAAAAAGAAAAGAATGGGTCTGATCCCAAAATGTTCATTCAGAGATTTGGGGATTTTGCCTTTCTAACAAATTTCCAGTGATGCTGACTCTTTTGGTCCAGAGACCACATTTTGAGGTTCCCTCTTCCAGAACTGATGCTGATTTAAGTGCAGTTTAAAAACCACATTTTTTAAACTCTTTGCTTTCAAGTCAATATTCCTCCTTCCAATCTATAAGGAAGAGGAGTTTCTGGGATTGAAGGACTGACCAGTGCCTGATCAGACTTCCTTGGGACTGAACATTTCTGGCCAATGCAGTAATGGTCTGGACTCTTAGTGCAAACAGCGCAGCGCCTTGGAGACAGTATGGGCTCCTTAACTCTGTGACTCCACATTCTTTCAAAAGAGCCATCAGCACCCTGTGTTAAAGCAGACTTCCCAACCTTTTCGATGCCAGGACATACCTAGAAAAAGAATAGTGCTTGTACAAAATTGGAGTTAAAAATAGGCTCTCCACAAATAAGAATGCGACATTCAGCAGGGAAGGAGAGGAGGGTAAGGGCTCAAGAGGGGGGAAGAGGGGAGCACAGGGGACTATGGGGATGGTTCCACGGGTGAACAGGTGGTGGGTAACCTATGAGGAGCACACAATATTGTAAAAGATATGAATAACAAAAATAAATAAAATATTTATTTAAAAAAATAGGCTCTCCAGGGCCAGAATTAGTTTCTCAGGGTGTGCTAGACAATGCAGGCTCTGTGGCTAAAGGGGTGAATATTTTCTTCTACTGGAATCTACTCACGGCACATAAATGAGAAGCTTTTTGCTATAAAAGTCCAGCAAGCAGGGTAACTGGGACTTTGGTACTAGAGTAGACCTTTTAAACTTAAAAGGCACACTGATATTAACATCTTATTAATAATAGCAATGGAATTCAAATTGTCAAAAGTAATTAAAATACAAAAGTCAAGCAAGCAGAAAATAAAAAATCTTTCAGTGGGTGAACATCTTTGCCAACTAATAAGTAGCCACAAGAAGTCAGAATAGCTTTCCAGTTCTATATTTGATGCCTAAATGTTAGAGCACTGTGTTTTTTTATTGGATGAAAATACTTTTATTTGACTCATTTTTTTTCATGCTATCAAAACTCCCTTGATACTGATTTCACTGAATCAAAATTGGCCTGCTAGATGTACCATTACAGGATGGAATGGCAGAAATAATTCTGCCAATAAGAAAAATATGGCCAATGTTTTTTCCTCATCTAAAAGTAGAATTTTAAGTTTACAGAAGGAGCTCTTTTTAACCTCACTTAGACTTAGCCCATCTCCCTGCAGCACTCTGTGAATCCATAAAGAGAAAATAAGCTAATCCCACCACTACTTCATATTCCACATCTGACACTTATCAATCACTTTGTGACTCCTCCGTAATACCTGTACTTTTCCACTCTGTGCCATCCTTAGCTCATCGCTAATGATGCAACTTTAAGAAAAAAAAAAAAAGATGAACTATTTCCTCAAGAATTTTCTTCTAGCCCCCTTACTTTCTCTCATTCTGTGAATGTTGATGTCCATGCCCCCAAATGACCACTGCAGTTCAGTACTCTGGCCTATTATGATTGCAAACTGTATCCTGAACTCATAGATGTAAAAACATTAAAAGTCTCTTAGAGTTGATAAAATATTTACATTCCATTTAACATTGCTGAGAGCCCTCAGAGAAGCAACACCTGAGGGTAAGAACACCCACACATTTGTTTATGGAAGAGTGCCTCTCCTCCATGTATAAAGTCCCCCTTTCAGGTTAAAAATCCTTCTTTTTTGATGCTTATTTTGAAGTAAATGCTTCTTTCTGAGCTGAAGCAAACTGAACCTTTAAATTCTGAGCTACTCTTATCAATTTCTGGAACTCACTGCTACAGATGATTCTTTTTTTTTTAAAGATTTATTTATTTATACATATAAGCTGGGGTACCGGCCAGAGGCGTGGGGCGACGAGAGGGTTCACCAGAGACAGAGTGGGGAGCAGAACAGACAGATCAGAAGTACACTGCTGAGGGGAGCAGTGGGCGAGGCAGGAGAGGTCTGCTGCACCATGTGGGATTCTCCCTGGCTGGGCGTCGAACTGGCATCGCGCGCTGCCGACAGCTCCACAGCGCAGCGCTCAACCACTGCGCCACCAGGGAGGCCCCAGATGATTCTTAATCAATTTCTTTGGAGGCACAGAGGCTTCAGGAAACTAGGCCCTTTAATGGTATCAGACTTATTATTTTTCTATGCCATATCATATTTATGTGTCAAACTCTTTTTCCACAGTGCAAACTGAGCATGTCCCAGGTTCTCATAAAACCATTCCACCCCAGCTGACTCGACAGGACTCCTGGCTGACAGCCTTGGAAGCAGCTTTTTCTGCATGAAATAAAAATTTAGGTTGCTGTCCAACTAGTACATTCTTCATTCAAATAAGTTCATCAATTATTTGCCTATTGGGCAAGTGTTTATATGTTCTCTGCAATCTTCAGTCAGAATCAACTGGGAGTGAAGGTTCAGATTACCTTAGACAGGCAGTCCTCCCCTCAAGGCTGTTCTCCCCTCAAGGAAGTGATGCTTTCAGAAATTAAACAAGGCTTGGACAAATAAAATGAAGAAAAATACGTATTATTCTCAAACCTCCAATAAAATGTCAAGAAGTGCAAATGCCAAGCAATAAACACAATATTTACTGTGTGTAGTATTATTTAGAATTATCAAGAAACATCTCTTGGTGAACATATTCCTAGCCAATTCTTGCAGTATGTTTAGAATTCATTTACCTGGAAGGATAGCTCAGAGTAAAAACATGAACAAATTTCAGAGATGGAGATACCGAACAGGTAAGTACAGATGGAATTTGGTGGACATACAAATGCTCAAGTCCACACATATGTTCATTTAAGCACATCAAGTATATAAATGTACAAAAACCTAACATGCAGATTTTTCCACAGCCAGAAGAATCTTTTTCTTCATCCTGGCCAGAGAAATTGACAAGTTATGCAGTAAAATCTCAGAAACAAGTGTCATAAAAACCAAACAGTACCCAGTTACTTTCTCCATCTTCCAGGTATGCATGGGGAGAGACAACACCAGGTCAAATAAGAACACACCCCAATGGATAGAGTCTATATGACCCAACATGGTTCCTTTAGTCATATATCCTTGAACACAATCAACTAATTTGAACGCACAGGTAGCTGTCCCCGTGGCACTGGCATTCCTGGCACAGTCTCCACGTAAACCAACTTCAGCAGGGAACTGAAGGATTCAAAGTTCTATCTCCCACACAAACACAATCTGAGGGTCATGTCAGGAACTTATTGTGGGTCTGCTGATCCTAACAGGCTTATTTGGCCACCATTTTTGTTACCTGCAGTTCTGCATTCCGATACAAGGTCAGAACTGCTGGTTAGTCAGTTACAGGAGCCCAACCTTATGAGGTGCCTTTCAAATCAATCGAGAACAGAAAGCTCGCTCACCCTGGGAAGGGTATGCATCATGAGGTATTACCAGGAATGCCGGGAGGCTGTTGACTGATGCCTAAACTTACTCTCGACTTAAACATCATGAGGTATGACCAGGAATGGGGAGCTGTTGACTGATGTATAACAAGGGACCCCAGAAGCTATTAAGTAGAACTCGTTGATAAGATTGGAACAGTGGACAGGGGTCTGGGGTATGGTTTCTGATTACAACACTTGGTCACCAAGGAGATAAGAATTATCTGGTCAGTCGACTCATGTGCCCCGAAGCCCTAAATGACATAAGCACATTGTTAGTTTCAACTATCTTTTTCTTTGTCCTCCTACTTCACAAAACTGATGCTGTCTGATCATTCTAACAATAAAAAGACCAGGATCTTGCTCGTGGAGCAGCATCCTGTATTGTGTAGCCTGCTCCACGACTCCCATTTATCAGTGTGGTATTGCCACTAAAATAAAGCCACATTTTTGCTCAATATCCCCAATATGAAAGCATTTTCTGGTGATTCTCATCTGGGAGATATTCTCTTTCCCAGAGAAAATGAGAATGCCTGGAGACATTTATTTTTGTCATGACTTGGGAGGGGGGTTGCTTCCAGACCTAGTGGAGAGAGGCCAGGGCAGGCCCCACAACAAAGAATGATTTGGCCCTAAATATCAATAGTGCCAAGTTTGACAAAGCCTGCTTACCCCTTACCAGTTTCCACACTTCAAATCATCCCACCTCAAAAATACAACCTCCCCCCTGCCCTCCTTGCTCTCTACTAGATGTTTTTAGACACGGTCTTTTAAAGTCCAAGTAACAAGATACCTGCTAAAATATGGTTTTGAAAATAAAAGTAAATTATTTCACACACAAAGGAGTCTACAGATGGAAACATCCAAAGGTGCTTAACTCAGAAGCTTGGTGGCCCTAGGCTTCCAGGCAGGCATCTAAGTGACTGTGGGGAACACTCTCCCTCCACAATCATGGTGGAAGACTGAAAAATCACCCCCCTCCCAGACAGCATGTAATAATTCCTCAACCTGTAAATATTACCTTATATGGAACAAAAAGGTCTTTGTGGATATGATGAAGAATCTTGACATGGGGAGGTTATCTTGGAACATGCACGTGAGCCCTAGATGCATCAGCTGTATCCTCCTAGGAAGGAGCAAAGGGATTTTTGACAACACGGTGAGGAGAAGGAAATGGCAGATGGAGCAGAAAAAGATTTTAAGTCGCTGGGGTTGAAGACCAGCATGCAGTGACTGTAAGTCCAGGAATGGCGGCGACCTCCACATGCCAGGAGGGGCGAGGAATCTCCCCTGGAGCCTCCAGGGGCTGGACTCTGGTCGAGAAGACTGACTTGAGACTTCTGGTATCCAGAATGGTGAGAGAATAGATTTGTAGTTTTAAGGCTCCAAGTTTGTGGTAATTCGTTACAGCAGCCACAGGAAATCAATACAGTTATAAAATAGCTGCATCAGAACCAGGTATCACCTCCTCATACAGCCAATACCGGAAGAAGAGAGAAAACCTCTTTTTCTATATCAATAACCCCTTTCCTTAAACAAATGAAATTATAGAGGAGAATATTTCCCAAGAGCTTTTAGTGAAATTTTCCTTAAATTCCCATGACCAGAATTATGTCCCATGACTACAGCTAAATCAATCACCAGAAAAGGAAAACAAGACAAGTATGATTATCTTAGATATCAATCACGGAGCATCCTCTGGAGTCCAGAGAGGACCCCTGTTTCCTAAGAGCACTGTCATCTGATCTAAAGACAACTTTGTGGACAAGGAAAACAGACAGACAACTGACGGGTCTGTCCCCTTGTTGCCCAGCCTGCCTCTCTGTGCCACCCCATGTGGCTACGTCTTGTGGCAAAGCTGGCACCATGACTTCCGAGAGGCTCACCACTCCTGCCACTGGAAGTAGCTCTGACGTCACTATTCTCTGCTCCTCCACCCCAATCACAGGAAAGTCGCCTCCCTGTCACACCAACCATGAGCTCCCACTGTTAGGCTTCACAGTCAAGAAATACAGTTCTCCTCATCATGACAGAGGTGTGATTTGAGATGAAGGTGATTTATCACCAGGTGAAAGGTGGGTGGGAACTAAGATCAATACTTTATTTGGATTCACTTTACTTTCATCTATTTCCTAGAGGTCTGGATTTTCACCAAAACTATTTTAGCAACTGCGGTGGCCCAATCTACACTAAACTGACTTGGATGATTTCCAAGTTTCTCCGTGTCCGGCAGAGTTTAAGATTGCATCTTTCTCTCTCCTTTAAGCCTCTTCATTGTTCTCCTTTAAGTTGTCGCCCACGGCAGCAACTCAGCATTAATAAAAGCCTTATTTCTCAGTGATGGTCCTAGAGCAGGGTGGTCAGGTCAAGGCTAGGGGCTGGCACAGTGGATTGTGGCTCCCTTACACTATCCTCACCAGCTGCCCTCTGAGGGCATCTGGGCTGGGGGGCACTGGCATAAGACAGTACTATCAATAGCAAGAGGCCCATCAAACTGCAGAAGTGACCTGCATCTCTAAGGTCTCTAATGACTTTTCACTAGCAGGAGAGAGACTTGTTTATGAGGTGACGGATTATAGGCAAGAGGCTAAGACCCTGTCAACATTCCGAGCAAGCTCATGTATTAATGCCCATTATAACAGTATAAGTCCTTGACATGTGTTAAAATTATCTATGCTTAGGAATCTCTTTCTAGCCTCACTATGATAATTAGTGTCTCTTGACAGAGTTATCATTCTCTGAACATAATGTGAGCTCCTTCTATGTTCAAGTCTGTCCAGGCCCTGGGATATGGAGACACGTCAGGCAGGGTCAGGGAATCCTCTAGGAGTTCAAGATCCACTCCACTGTGCCCTTCTTTTTTATTTTTGAATTCATTTTCACTCTATGCATTTGTAGCAGACTGTTTGCATATCCCCAAGAATATTATGACAAGGGGTAACCTAAGCAATTTGTTTGAAAGAAACAATAGGAACACTGAATTTTAAAATGTGTTCTGCCAAGCTTCCCTCTCCCCCACCACTGCAGTGATTTTCTTGTCAGCTCCCTGGATGGGCTGGGCATGCTCCATGAGAATCTGGGACCCAAATGAGCACATTAAAGCTAGGGTGCAACCAGGTGATTTTCTCCAGGTCACCAGGCTCATTGGTCTCCAGGGCCAAGAGAACCCCGCAGGGCTTACCCTGCCGTGAGGGTGTGAACAGCAAGTGTGCTCCTGCAGAGTCAGCGAGTTCATAGCCAAACTCCGGCTTCCTAATCATGTCGTATTCAACCAGACGTCCGGGAAGTTCAAACCCAAGCAAACAACGCAGAACTGCTCAGGAGAACCATCTAACAGACACTTTAGTGCAGTCTAAGGGAATCTTCCATTCTCCCCACCCCAGAAAGTCTGTGCTGAGGCACAAAGAGCACAATATCTGGCAACAGACAGTCCTGGGGACACATCTTGGTTCTTAACAGGCTGGTTTTGCTTGGATGCAAAGGTCTGTGTTTTAGTTCCATCGGTTGATTTTTTTCATGCAGTGGGAATTACTGTCATCATAGCTACTGTTGAACCCACTGGTCAAAGGCTATTTGCAGATGCTGTTGAGCTCAAGTAAAAAGTCTGAATGCTCATGGAAGATAGATTATATACAAGGAACTTCTTCACTTGATTCACTTCCCAAAGGGTTAACTTTACCTTTTTTCTTTCTCTCTGGATGCATTCTAAAGCCAGAACACCAGCTCCATGTGCTTGCCACTACAGCATTTTGAATACCTCTTTTTTACTTAGTCGCTTCGATCCAGAGAAGAATAAGAATTCTAGCCCAATAATTTCCCTCCTCATTCTTCCTTCTATATCAAGAATAGTCCAACAGGTACCAGAATGTGCAAACGTGTTTGTCTGACTCTTTAAAGTTTATAAACGCTGTGGTTTTCACATGTAAGCATCCTTCAGAATCTTAAAGGATTTGTTAAAGCACAGACTGCTGGTCTCACCCCCAGAGTTTCTGATTTAGTTCATCTGGGGTGAGACTCGAGAATTTGCATTTCTACCAGGATTCCAGGAGATGCTGGTGGTTTAGAGACCACACTTTGCAAACCTCTGGCCTATCACATCTGGAGCCTTTATTAAGAATGCAGACAACTACCAGCAATCCTAGGAGCCATGAGACACCACTGCTCCCACATACTGCTTGTCTCATCGGCAGAAGTGACTCCTTTGGGTGCAAACAGCAAAGTCCTACTGACTGAAAAGAGGCTCTCTGTGATGTGCAGCTGTGTAGCCATATCCACCATTGCTATTTTACAGCAGATATTTTTCACATAGCTTAGTTCAGGGATCAGTAAACTTTTTTTTAAAGGGCCAGATAGAAAAATTTTTTGGGCTCTATGAGACATACATTCTCTATTGAAACTACTTCACTTTTTCTTTGCATAACAAAAGCAGCTATAGACATTGGGCAAAGGAATATATTTAGACTCACAGGCCATAGTTTGCCAACCCCTGAATTAAGTACATTAAACTTAGGGGCCTTGAGAAGACTCAGAAAGGAAGGTCTGAATCCTTTTTCAGACAGGAAGGGGATAAGTGGCGGGGAATTACATTTAGATAGAGGGGTTAAAAAAGTGGTCTTTGGATCACCAAAAAATTTTCAAGGATGACAACACAGTCCCTCAGGGAGGGGTTGCGGAGAAGGGCAGCAAGATGTGCAGGAGATCAGCCTGACCACCGCAGTGACCCTGGACTACACAAAGCTCAGCATCACACCTTCAGGAAAAGCTGAACCCGCCTGCTGCAGGTCCAGTCAGGTATGAATCCAGAGGAAAGGGAGCTGTCAGTCCTGGGCAATGGGAGGCCCCAGGTGAAGGGAAGGAGCGGTCCCTGTGGGTAAGAACTAGATCATTCAATCATGTGGCCACCAGGGCAGCAGGAAAAAGAATAGCCTGAAGCAAAACAATTAGCAGCGCTGTATCACCACTCCACTCCAACAGGCACTTACAAGCAAACAACAGATAAGAAAACAAGCAGAGCAACTACCTCAATGAAATACTAAAAAGCCCTAAAGGATGTCTTCCTGGGATAAACATGTCAAAGAGAGGAATTATTTGAGAACAAAGGGCTTTGTTCGGAGAATCATCTATCTTTTTTGGAGAAAGAATTCCAATCACCAAAATGGTAGAGCAACAGAGCTCCTGAGGGACCAAGAGTGGCAGCGCTCAGCACCCTAATAAGCATCCTGCCCCGAGTGTCCCTTTCTATATGCGGCAGGGCAAACCCAAAGGAAGAGAGTTGACCCAGTTTGTGAGTCCTTACCTGAGCGCTTAAGAATACAGGACAAGACCCAAAAGCAGATTTACATGAGGAGTGAGAAAAGTGAGAGCTGAGAAAGATTTATCGACCGGCTCGCGGCTGGATGCCTTCTGTCCTACCCACAAGGAGCATCAGCTCAGTAGAGACTAGAGTACAAGGCCGAGCCTAAAAGGAAAGAGCCTCACCTATGTGCAGTCCTTTTTAAGGCCCCTGCTTCCCAGCAGACCTCCTTCAGGGAATCAAGAGGGGAGTCTAGACAGCGCCACTCTTTACCATCAAGTTGGGTATGAGCGCCACCCACTGGCTTGGAGTCTGCTCTTCACTGTTGCTCTTACAAAAGGGCGAAGTTGACTGCCGTGCAGTATCCCATCCTGGTCTGTCCTGCTAGATTTAGATCTGTACTTTCAAAGGTCTTGTCAGAAACTTCACTTGGTTGAGGGTCCAGAAACCTTATAGAATCATGTAGGGGGAAAACAAAAACAAACCAAAAAAAAACCCCTGAGTCACAAAGAATGTGACCAAATTGGGCCTCTGGGTCCTGTGTTACAGGCCAGATTCTCAGGGGAGTCTGTCCTGCCTCCAAAGCCCTCGGCCCTTCCCCCACCCTACGTTAGCGGGGATGGAGGCACACATTATAATACTTAATGCAATATTTTAGCTTCCTTTTAGATTTCTATTTTTTACCCAGTTAACTGACCTGAAGAGAATTACAATATTTCTAATAAAAGATAAACTGTCATTTATTGAGTGTGTCACAGAATTTCAATTTTCTTCCAGATTAGTATTTGCCCACTGAATATTTAATGGAAAAGATAAATTATTTTCTCCTTTCTTGATTACAAAAAATTCAGCCTGGTGCTGTGAGAAATTCAGAAAGATGTTGGTATTGTCAAAATGCCCTATCCCTGCCAAAATGAGACTGAGATGGATATGAACCCCAAACCATGGGTGATTTCTTGATACCCTAATGTTTGTATTCCTAGAATGGAAAAAAATACACATTTGAGATATATAACATTCTAAATATGGGTCAGAGAACTGAATGGAGATTCTGAGAAGGTAATTATTCTTACTCTAATAATTTAAAGCTCCCTCCCCCATTTTAGAGGAGTCTAAAAATTGTGCAATTTTTAGATGTCTAATTTACAATGAATTATCTCATTCTAATCACAGCTGAAATTAATGACACCACTGACCTGAATTAAAGTTTGACATAAGTCAAACTTCTATGTAGACACTAGACAGAGAGATACAGATATATAGTGATGGAGATAAAGGGAGCTGGAAATGGAGACACTGAGATATGCATACATACATGTATTTCTCTATGCCTATGATACATAACTTACATACAGACACAAACAGGGGAACATGGTATAGTACCCAGATGTCACATAGACTGACTAATTAAAAGTAATCATAATTTGAAGCAAACTTATTGAGTAGGATAAACAAATAATGCACAGCAATAAGTTTTTGTATCATTTTATCATCTTTCCCTAAATTATTTAATCACAAGTCATCTGCTGATTAGAATAATATTAATGAAATGGCACTTGTGCCCTGCACTGGATACCTAGCAAGGTCCCTGGGACTTAATGATGAGGAGGAAAACACAAGTTTTACTTAACCTACCATAAAACAATAAAACCTACAAAAGCCCTGTGATGATCCGATACACAAAGGCAGAAATTGGAGGTAGAATGACCTAAATGTTGTCTATCTTGTTGTGGTTCAAAGAATTTAGAAAAGAAAAATATTCCATTTACCAAAATAAATTTTACTTTTTGAAAACAAAAATAATTCATGTTATTTCTTACACAAGGCTCCCATTGGACGTGTGGCACCTTAGCAGGTAGAAATCCGGGGTCTCTGGGTGTGTCTGCCCTTGCTGACCGGATTCCATTATCTTCTGGTTCTGCTTTCATGGTGAAGGTAACTCCCTGCCCCACCTCCACTCAGATTCTCTCTGATAGGCAGCGGGGGGAGGTCTTTAACTCAGCCAGCACGATTCACCTGATCTGTGAGACCAGGTTATGTGTAAACACATCATAAGTAAGCTAGCTCTCAGTCCCCAGAGATTTTCCCCTTAGCTTTATTAAGGTTTAGCTGATGAATATAAAAATTTATTTAAGATGTATATACACTGAAGAAAGATCACCATAACAAGTAAACACATCACCTCACGTAGCTAGCATTGTGTGTGTGTGCATGCACTTGTGTGTGCCAAAGATCAACTTCAAGGAAGCCCTGTATTGGCTGTTAACAAATTTCATAAGATTATATGGACTAACAATTATTCTATGATCAGGAAACCGTTGCTGGGCAGGAATGAATGAATGGTTTGAAGGATGCCTTACTGGCCAAAATAAGTCTACTGTTTCACTAACATGATGTCATATAGGTTCAGAAAAACAAATACATCTATAAGTCACAGTAATAATTGACTGAACAGAAGTACATAGAAAAAAATGGTCTATGATTTTTCATTTACTATTTACTATTTACTATATGAGCTCCACATTTTTACTTTTCTTTTTTTCCCTAAGGCAAATGGCTTTTTATAGAAGTCAATAGAAGTAGGGTGTCCAGTTTAAAAATGGCAATGGTTGTAAATGTGCCCATTCTTCCCCCACACCCATACCATCCCCAAAACACAGCCCCTCCTTGTCCCCAGTACTCACTACATCTTTACTTTTGTATTTAGTTCAAAGTATATTTGAATCATTAGAACAAGTCTAGCAGATTGACTTGGGGTTCAATACCCAGAAACTATGCCATAAAATGGCTCAAAGCAATTAGAAAAGAACATCCTGGAAGTGAAAACCTAGATGTGTTGGATGTCTTTAAATATCTAAAACATCACATTACATACAAAAGGAGCCTTCTTCTGCTGGTACGGAAGGTGGAGTGAGGGTCATGGTGGGCACAAATCTGGATTAATAAATACTAACCAGCTAGAGTAGTCTAGTAATCTTTGAAGGGGTGATTTTGTAATGTGCTGGGCACCATATCTTAGAAACATTCCAACAAAGTCTGAATAAACATAAGGCATGGATATTATAGAAAAGATCAAAATGTAGCTATCAGGACTCAAAGTCTGTTGCACATCAGCTTCACTTCTTATCCCTGAATCCTGTGCACCAATCCCCTTCCAAGTGGCCACATGACAGTGGAGACAGCACATGCACACTGACAGAAAAGGCCACTGGTTAGAAAGAAGATGGAGTCAGACTTGTTTTCCTCACAGTGTGGTTGCAGGCTGTCTGCCTCAGTTTATAAGACTTGACTTCCAACAGGACAGGACACAGATAGCTTATCGCCAACAAACACCACAACTCCTGCACCAGACTATCTGGGATGGTTCCAGAAATCTGCTTTTTCAATACATTCTTTAGATGCACACGAAAGTGTAAGAAATATTAAACCAGAAAATCAAGAAATTCTTTCTGATGTTCAAAGGTTATGAGAAACGATGGGACAGATTTTCAGTTTTCCCATAAGGATTAATTCAGTGTTATAAAGCTATTTTAAGTGAATAAACATCTGCAGCTTTGGGGCACAATAAAGTAACACTTGTGCGTCATTATATAGAATGGTCCACTTTTTCCAAACCAGTGCTCTTGAAAAGCTTTCCAGGGATCGTGACTCTCGTATATGGACACAACCATTCTAAACAAAAAATATCCAGTAAACCATTATTGGCAATGTTGATTCACATTTTCTTGGACCTCAAAACAGAAGTTTAAAACTGAAAAATATTAAATTTTACTGTCATAGCCCTTTGAAAAAGCACATGATTAAATATCCTAGGAGGATTAGGCTTCTCCTGATTGAATCATGGAGTCTTTTCAATCAAGACATTTCAAGTTCATAGACTCTGAGTCCACCATTCCCTTCATCCTCAACTTCCACACTCTCCTGTCGTGAATCTGATCCACAGAATGACTTGACATGAGAAACCACAAGTCATGACCACCAAGGGAAACCCCCTTGCATGATGGTTGTGTGTGGCTATGGAGTTCCAGTGCTAAGGCCCCCCCAGTCAAGCTTACTGAGTATATACTGGTGTTTTCATTTTAGAGTAAAAGGAAGAATAATAGTTGAAAAGACTTTGCAGGAATGAAGTTGTAACAGGGTGGTCCCCAGGAGAAAGGGTGTGTCCCAGGTTCCCTGTCCCACCCAAGGTAGGGTGGAACTGAGCAGGATATAAGAAGCTGTGAAGAGAGACAGGACACACACAGAGGACTCACACAGAGGAGACACAGAACACAGACAGAAAACAGGAGGAGACGGAAGAAGGATGGAAAGCCAGAAGAGGCCCAAGGAGCAGAGAGACTTGTAAAGAAGCTGCACTGGCCTGGACTGATTGAAATAGATATGGGTGAGAGACGCATGGGGAAGTTAATGATGGCTGTGTTGATTTTGGTTTTGATTATGCTCTGTTCTGCTCAGAAATGTCTGACTGTTTCTGACCCTTTTGTATGGGTCCGTGCTGAAAGGTATTCTGGGTCCTCCCAGAATTGTCTGGCTATTTCTGACCCTTACATGTGGGTCCCTGTCAAAGCTGTTCTAGACTTGAGGCAGGCTTTCGGGACTTGCTTTGGGCCAATCCCGTTTGGGTGGACTTTTACACACGAAGAGTTGGTTAGCATTGGGTGCTTGACTTAGAAAATAAATTCTTTGTCTTCTCTGTCTTTTCTAATTGTATTAAAGTTTCTTTCCACAAAAGGTCCCATATGTTTTGTATTGATGCGGCGGATGGCAGAACCCATTTAGACCAGGGCAGATCTGGGGGTTTTGGGGGTGCCCCTCTCCCTGCCATGTAACAAAGTCAAAGGCAGAGAGAAGCAGGGAAGAACTGGTGGTGCCCAGACCCTGATTTCAAACACACTGAAGTTCAACTATGCATTTGTCTTAACATTATGGTTAGGAACAGAAAATCCAGTAGGTTCCTTTCCCTGTCCTTGTTGATGGTTTTTCCTTTCAAGCAAAGAACTATACTAACCAATAGAGAATATACACCTTCTAGTAAGTGAATTCCTTGCTCTACCCAGATCCATAATCATCCCATCTCCCTTATCCTTTAGTTGTCCTTTTCTGAGGGGCTGATGAAGTACCCTGTTGATATGTATATATATTCAATCACAAAAAAAAAACTTAGAAACTAAGTCCTATAGCACAGGAATATTCTTGGTGAAAATCATTAGAACTTGAAAAACTGTTTTTTATTTTAGATGCAGATGAAAATAAAGCATTCTTGAAAATAAGAATGGGTTAAAGACTAGTGCTCGAGTCAATGTTTTCTGTTGTAACTCACAGATATATATTCAAAGCCCTGTGACATAGTGCAATCTTATAAAATCCCAATTCTCCCTTAGTCTCTGTGCCCACGTTAAAATCTATATCCTATTAAGATGTTTCCCTTTCTAGAGGAAGAACATCTTTAGTCTTAACAAAAAACAAAACAAACTTCACAACAAAAGTAGAACACAATAGCAGTGTTTGTCCACAAAGAAAATAACAGAGTACATGTACATAAGAGAATGGGCAAGAGAGGATGGCCAAAGGGAGGTGAAGAAGATACAGAAATAGAAAGGATAAGAGAGGGGAGGAGGAGAAAGGAATTGGAAAACTTTCAGAATGCAAATTAATGGTTAGAAGATACTTTATTGCTGCTACCTGATGTTTATTGACACCCTGGAGGCTTGTTTAATGCAGGATCTTTCAGATCAGGATTTAAATAAGCACCAAACTAAATTAGCAGAAGAAAAACTATGGATGGCTTGAAGGCATATAGCAATGGAATGGAATATAGACTTACAACTAACATTAACCAAATAGATGAAGGGACTTGATCCCAAGGAAAACAATCAAATAAGAGGATTCAAGTTTCTTTCTTTTAGTCATCCACCCAATCTGGATATCTATTCTGCTTCACACATTGGGCTAAAGGATGGAGAATACAGGCAAAGATCAGGTAGTCCTTGCCTGTAACAACTCTCTAGAAAGACAGAGATGTAAGCAAAAATAACTAATGGACTAAAGACAGTGTGAATGTCATGACTGACTCAAGTTTTCTCTGATTTGAAGCAGAGAGAAATCATTTCCTACTAAAAACTTCATGGTGAAGGTAGCACAGGGATGGGACCTTATAGGATGAGTTCAATTTCAGAGCTTCACAGACAAAAATAGGGAACCCCCAATTAACAAACAAAAGCCTTTCTCCATTCTTGAGGACTCCCAACACTGAAAGCATAATCAACTTATTTCCCTTGCAATTCTATCTGTGAGGTCACAGAGATTTCAACAGGTTTTTGCCTGATTTCTTTCTTACACTAGTTTCTTCTGGAGATGGGAGTTCTATTCTGCTTTTAAAGACTGCTTTCATAGAAAGGGGAACCTCAGCTCAGAGAAAAGGGATCGCTTTCACAATTAGTGTGTGTACAACAAGGATTCTCAGACACTAGAATCAGAATGTGAATTTCCTGAATACCTCTTCTTGTTAAAACAGTTCATGAAAACACTACCAGGATGGTGTTCTGACTCATGACAGGCTCAGGACCTCAAACAGAATTCCTTAGAATGTCAGAATCTGGATGACAAGAAGACACCCTACCTCCTACACCCCACTCACACCCATGTACTCTGGCAAGAGACTCCAGAACAGTTGAAATAAGGAGTGGAGGCTGACAACCCCTATGGAAAGCAATGTGGAAAATTCTCAAAATATTGAAGAAAAAGATCTACCATATGACCCAGCAATTCCATACTTGGTATCTATCTGAAGAATGCAAAAACATGAATTCAAAGGGATACATACACTTCTATGTTCATTGCAGCAATATTAGCACGATTTCAACAGCCCAGTAGTGGGTACAACCTAAGTCCCAACAACAGAGAAGTGAATTAAGAAAATGTAGTCTATACACACACAGTTGAATACCACTAGCCATTGAAAAAAGGAAAGATGTAATCTTGCAACAATATGGTTGGAAAGGGAAGGGATTATGGTAAGCAAAATAAGTCAGAAGGAAAAGACAAAGGGACAGACAGAACTAAACCAAAACAAACCCTTGAAATAGGATTGCAGAATTGAATCTACCAGAAGGGAAGGAAGTGGGTAAGGAGCAAAAGGGTGGGGAGGGGGCCCAATGGACTATGTTGGAGGATTATGGGTGCTAAAGTGGTGGGAGTACTATGGTAATATACATTTGAAGAGCTGTGGAACCTATACCTCTAAATCATACAGATTGTTTTAAACCAATGTTACCTCAATAAAAATGATACAATTAAAATTAAAGAGGTCACTTAACACACAATTTTTTTTCATTGAACAAATAGAAAATTCCTCAAAACCTGAGAAAATATTGATGGCAAAATGGATACCTGCAATGAGGTTAAAGAATGTGAGAGAAGGTTCTCTTCATTACCAAACACTCTCTACCATCACAAGATTAAATCTTTGGGAGTATCGGTAAAGCAGTAACAGACATGGAAGGATAACATGGCTTTTGTTTCAAAAATATAATCAAGGGTAAGAGAAAAACCATCATAAACACAAATCTGAAGGAATCAAACTGGAACTATTCTGCTTGTATGCAACACTAGATGCTTAAGACCACATAAGAAAAGGACCCAGGAGAATGAACTCTAATCTAACAAAGTAACCATTATCATCTGGGCAAGATAAAGCTGTTCAACAATAAGCAAAATCTCTGAAGGCATTTTACCCAAGTACCCTACCTGGAGTGCAAACAAAACAACAAAATAAACAACAAAAAACTAAAACAACAAAAAAACTAAAGACCTAACAAATTAATTACCCAGAAGGATTTCAAGATTACAAAATGATTCAGAATAGAAGAAATCATGGCAAAGAATAAATATTGCTGTATATCAACAGGATGACACTTACAGGGGCAGAGGCTAGGTGTAGAAGCTGTCAGGGACAACTTTATGATACTCAGAGACAGCTGAAGGCTTTTAATCTCACTTCACAGCTCTGAGTTCAGAATGTACCTAGACCTCGATGTATTTTGGAGGAACTGAGAGAAAAATGTTAACTGTGTTTCTGGCTGAGCGGACCTTACAGAACTATTCTTTTGGGTCAGGTCTATAGAGTACAACAATAGAATTGAAGAGGGGCATTCAAGATGATCAACTCATCCCAGGTTTCCCACAAACTCCCCTTTTATATTTAACACTGAAAGTCCATGTCCCAGGAATCCATTTATTCTACACAAACCAGATTGTTGGTTATTGCGTTGCATGGAGTTCTCCTCAACAAACATTCAGAAAAACGCTAGAAAAACTAATTTGTCACGCTTGGAGTGAGACAACTGAGGTTTTTAAATAGCCCAAAGTGAATCTCCAGTGAGATGAGTGGGGACAGGGCCATCTCCCACTACCTTCCCCAGAGGACAGGAAGATAATATCTGGAGACATTTTCATTGTCACAAATGGGCGGGTGCTACTGGCATCTGTGGGTAGAAGTCAGCTACACGACTAGACGACCTCCAGTGAGCAGGACAGCCTTCCCTACAAAAAATGACCTGGCCCAAGTATCAGAGGTGCTCAAGTTGAGAAACCTTAATCTGTTTCTTTTTAATTGAGATAACATTGGTTTTACAATAATGTGTGTGACTTAGAGATATAGGATAAGCCTCTTTAGGGCCTGTTATCACACCAAACCATCACCAAGACATCTAAAGTCTTCCACCATAGTTCACTGTGCTCCTTCCCTCCTCCGTCCACCTCCGGTAACCTCAGTAGTTAAATTTCTAGGCTCTGTTATTGGTTTGGCTTAATCTGACCCTTTGGAGAAACCTTAACCTGCAAAACAAAATCAAGCATAAAACTTTAACATTAAACAGCAATATACTCAATTATCCCATGAAAAGAGAGAAACTGTTACATTGAATTAAAAGTAAATACTAACTATATGCTATTTGGAAGAAACTCCTATAAAATAAAGTGGTACGTTTGATATTGGGAAAGTGACAAAGGAAGATCAGCCCATTGGAAACAATATGAAAGCAAAAGAAGCAAAATGAATGACAACTTACTTGTAAAAATTAAAATCACTGAGCCACATAGTTGATTTGAATAGCAGAAGAAATACCACTTTGCTTTTAAAAAATGGTCCCAGATTTAAGATGTATAAATCAAATAATGTATCAGTTAAATACACAAACCAAAAACTATCAGAAAATTCTTAAGAAATTGAAAAACCACGTAATTCTAGTGGGAAATTAAAAAAAATCCTCTCTATAAACTAGTCAATTCTAGATCAACAATTTAAAGCATATAAAATAAAAATACAAACATAGAGGGGCTAGATTTACAATAGAGCCTTAAATCTTTAAAAGATCATACTTTCTTACAAATTCTTTTAATATATAAAAAAAATTTTGACCACAAAGAAAACCTAAATTTTTTAATAGATATTATCTTAAAAGATAAATTTATTTCAGGGAAGAA
The DNA here is from genome assembly GCA_004024925.1 of Scalopus aquaticus. Taxonomy (NCBI): domain Eukaryota; kingdom Metazoa; phylum Chordata; class Mammalia; order Eulipotyphla; family Talpidae; genus Scalopus; species Scalopus aquaticus. Next base: position 27,713 of record PVIJ01004776.1, read on the forward strand.
ATGGTGTTTCAAAATTAGGACGTGTATTCACATAAAACACAACATTAAAAAATTGAAGAAAAAATAATTATCCCTATGGGTTTGGGAAGCATTTCATAAAATACCTAATAAAAGGATATGCCTTATAAAAATTAAGTATAATAGGTTATAAATAAATGACATTTAATTAACCTTATTCACGAGGAAAGAACCACAAATATCAAATCTGGAAAAAAAAAGTTTCAATTAGAAATAGAAAGCTAGGAAGAAAAATCCATGATCACTATTTTATTATTGATTTGGTAGTCTTGGTAAATGTAATAATTTTTTTAAATTAATGAATTATTTAAACATTAAAGATAAAAGATAAAATTTGCATGATTTTACAATGAGAAAATTCAGGAGATTTTAATAAAAATTAAAGCCTCATTGTACTAAGAAGACAATTTGGTAAGATGGGTGGAGGAAGGACAAATATGTAAAAATCTATGACTTTTTCCTACTCGAGTAACAACCACAAATGGAAAAAAATATTTGTATTTATAACCTGAATAAGGCCAGTACACTCAGGAACAGGCTTTTTACAAAACCACAGGACTCGTGAGTAAAACTAAAGAACATTAAAAATGTTTTTTGTTTCTTGATGCAAGCCTGTATTACCAGATGCTCCACACTTAGCACTGCTTTTGCTGCACCATCCCATGATTCGTATCCTCACTTTCATTTATCCCCAAATATTTTTAAATTTCTCCTTTGATTTACTCATTAAGCCAATAATTATTCACTAGTATGATTTTTAGTCTCCAGAGATTGGAAAATTTTCCCACTTATTTTTTGTGGTTGGTTTCTAGTTTTAGACCATTATGACCAGAGAAGATATTTGATGTGATTTCAGTATTCATGAATTTATTGACACTTGTTTTGTGACCCAACATAAGGTCTATTCTCTAGAAAGACCCATGTGTACTTGAAAGAATGTGTATTCAACTTTTTGAGGGTGGAGAGCCCTATAAATCTCATTATTTCCATCTGATCTAATTTCTCATTTAAGGCTGTTGTTTCCTTGTTGATTTACATCTGTCCAATGATGTAAGTGGGTTGTTGAAATTCCCTACTACTATTGTGTTGCTCTCAATGTCTGTTTGTAGGTCTGTCAATTGCTACTTTAGAAATTTTTATATTCTTTTGGATCATATCTATTGATGAGTGTCATTTCTTCCTTAGTCATAAAATGTCCATTCCTGCTTACCTGAAATAAATACGGTATCCCAGCTTTTTTTAGGATACCATTTGCTTCATACAAGCACTTTAAATAATTATTTCTATGAAAATGCTTATGTGTTGACCCTAATGGTAAATATTACTAAGTTCAAATAGACATAAAAATCTCCCACACATGCAAACAAATACTTAATTGCTGAACATGTGGTGCATTGGCTTCTTTTGAATATTAGAAGAGAGGAAATTAGATGAACTAAAGATACAAGTATGCTCTTTAAGTCAATAGAAAAATTACCAGTTTCTGGAAAATCCTGTTAGATCTATAGGTTATGATGATATGAATCTTTTGTGTGCTTCAGGTTGAAGAAAGAGGATGGCAGAACCATGGAAACCCTTTTTTCTCAAAATTAAGAAAATTTTCAAAACCAAGTTGTCCAGAGCAGCAATTTTCAAACTAAATCAGAATCACTTGGGGTGCTGCTAAAGCACAAATCACTTTGCCCTTCACCCAGAATTTCCTATTCAGTGATCTGAAATGTGGCTCAGGGACTTAAATTTTAACAAGTTCTTAGGTGCTGCTGTTACTTTGAGAAGCAATGCTCAAATGATTTGTCTCAGTTTCCCAATTTTCTTTCTAAGGAAGACCTGAGCAGGGGAGAACTGATAATGAATAGACGCCAAAACAAAGCACTTTCACAGGTGCTTTCAAACCTTTCCATCTTTCCATCTTTGCTTTAAGTGCTCTGTGGCCTTCAAAATTTAAGCAGCAGCTTTTTAAAATTAAAATGCTCCTGAAAAGGTAGTAAGGAAGACAAATGTGATTAATCTCTTTTTATTTGGGGGTCTGGAGAAAAATGAGTCTTGTGTTTTGCTATAGATTTTGACATGTAGCCAGAGTTTGGCTCTGAAAATGAGAACCACATTCCTGCTGCCGGAGACAGAAGAAGCAACAATTAACATTCAGACAGGCCCACTCAGACTCTATCAGCAGCCTAGACTCTTGTGCCCCTGGGAATATTGATCTGAAGAATCAATTTTGCTTATAAATTAAAGGGGGTGAACAGATCTAATCATTAAAGCATATGAGATTTGGTTTAAGTGCAGAACAATTATGCTATGTGAAAAGATTGTGATAGCTTGAAGATCAATCATTTGGAAATCTTTTATTTGGACTTGGGGAAACTAACCAAAAGGAGACATGACAAGTCCTAAAGAATTAAACGCAAGCTTTTCCAAATATGGGCTGTTTGTTCAGGAAACATGTTAAAAGATAGGTTAAAGATATTATGCAATGTGAATTCTCCATAATACTTTTGCAACCTAAATATCTATTGGCCTAAACACTAACATCCTATTGAAATCAGAACATCACTCCACATAAGGGGTTGATGTTCCCTCATGGTATGCACGTCTTTTTCTCAGTCACTTGCCTCATTTCCCCACTTCATCAATGATTCCCAATTACCCATGTTAGATGTTTACTGCTTGAGATGAAGAATTATGGTCATTGACCACAATAAAAAGAAAGCCAATGTCTGGATAAGTAATTGTGAGACTGAAAACTCCCAATCTTTGGGGTTCCAAGTGCTGCAGACATCAGGAATAAGGGCTTTTTCACTCTGTGCCCCTTTCTGCACCTGCTGTGCTGAGCCAAGAGTATCATAGCACTTCTTCTGAATAATAGTATTTGAGTTTGCGATGGCTACCATAACAAAATACCATAGACTGTGGGCTTAAACAAGTCTATGGTAAAAACAAGTTGTTGGTTTTTTTTGCAGTTTTGGAGGTTAAAAGTCCAAGAGAAAGTGTAGGGAGGTTTGGTTTCTTCTGAGATTTCTCTGCTTTCAGAATGCCATTTTTTTTCCAATGTGTGCTCACATGGTCTTTTCTCTGTGTGCATGAACCCCTCCTGGTTCCTTCTTATATGAACACCAGTCACATTGAACTAGGTCCTCATACCATTGTCCTCATTTTTAAAAGACTTAAACTCTAAGCACAGTTACATTATGAGATGCTGATGATTAGAACTTCAACTTAGGAGTTTTGGGGGAACACAATTTAATGCATAACATAAATCATAGCAATATCTTCATTCTTTACTACATTAATGAGTCCAAAGCCTATTTAAGGACTCGATCCAGGGAACAAAATACCTACCTTTATCTTCCCTTTTTTACACCAAAATTCAGCTCCTTCTTATTGTAAAATGTAACTCCCATGAAAGTGAATATAGAACTCTTGGTATAGGTGTGTGCTGGAAATAGGTTTATTTTCTGTATCATCCAAGAATGAATTGTAATGCTACTTAAGTGACATATTAGCATCTGGAGATAAAATTCTCCAGCCAAACCACATAATTCTGTTATGGACAAGGAAAATAAAATGCCCAGATTGACCATATGATTTCATCTAGATCTCACAAATAGATGTGTAATAAATCCAACCATCCCAATTCTTAAACCTACTTTGCTTTTTCCACACTACATATAGTTCCTTTCTATAAGATGGTTAGAGAAGTTGCTCATGGAGAACTTGCCATTTCCTCAGCATCCTCAAAATCATGTCAGCTAGCACTCAGGACTAAATGTTTCTAAGGAGACCTCCCATCAGCACAACACTACCATGTTCCTCCTACAAAATACTCAAGGAAGGAAAGCTTTCAGGAGAGTGAAGGGAATCCCTACCACACACCCATAGGTTCCAGGTATCCAGATGATAAACAAAAGAACTGTGACTATACACACTCAAAAGTCAGTGACTCAAAAGATTTTCCAGATAGAACTCAGCTAATACTTCATCATGGGCAACAACCTTTGCCTATTAATTAACTTTATACAATCAGAAAAAAAATCCATTGTTTCTATCTGAAAGGTCTGGAAATTTGAGGCAGTAAAGTTATTTTTAACAGAAAGTCTCAGATAATTGCCTCAATTGTCCAATTATGTCAATCTATTTTAAAAGACCTTCCAGTTCCAGACATCCCAAATAGGCAGCCCATTAGTGGTGACTGGGTCACACAGCCTTTTTGCTTCAGCAGCAGCCACCCACAGCCCCCACTCCTGTGAATCAGCTACCCTCTTCTTTGCTCAGATTGACATCATGTGTAGAATGACTAAGGGCTTCAAGCTACTCAGCCAAGAATTGAAAGACCTTAATATTGACAATGAAATGTCTAGATTCATATTATCGCTCCAAATACCACAACCCTCAGATACAGAGCTGATCTAACACGAGGCCTATGCACATGGTAGGCTCTGCAGGTATTGAGGGAAGTGTTTAAATTAATGGCATCAAGAAGGACAAAATTGTTCCTATGCAGGTTTCACTCCAGAAATTTTCAAAATGCTCAATCAACTTATCAAAATCATTTCAAAGATGCCTCTTAGCACAGGACTATATGAACTTGATAAGGTTGAAATCTTTCTAAATAATGACCTTAGACGTGTGATGTGGCTTACAGTGTGCCCTCTCTCCACCAATTAGCAACACCTTCTCCTCCCATTCCTCCTTCAGTCAAACTCTATCCTTCAGCATTCATTCATTCATTCATCTAATATTTCCTGAACATAAACCAGGTACAAAGAATATTTCTAATCAGTTGAGATATAACACCTTTAGTTAGCCTAAAACACTGCCATCTGATACTTCCTAGGGTCCTTGCTGTGCCTACAGCCCCATGCCGCAGGTATATATATAGGTACAGTTGTGGATATACTCATACACATGTTCATACACAGGCTCACACACAGGACCTTAAAACCCCGCCTACAGTTGATTGAACCAGCAAGATCTCTGTGATTCTTCGGTATGAGAATGAGAGACTTGGTACTGGAGAGTTACGTGTGACTTTCAATATAAGAGACACCAACCAACATTTATGGAAAATATAGAAATGAAATTGGAGAGACACATTAATAATCAGGAGCCACAAGACAGTAGAAGTCACAATCTAAACGCAGCTTTAAGCAGCTAGCATGTAGGGAGTTGCTACCCAAGTAAAGAGGGGATAAGAGAGAAAAGCCAAAATGGGGGCTGCTGCTGAATCACAAGCAAGGCAGTCTAGAGAATTATTATTAATTCACAAGAGCAGTTACTGAACACACAGAGTTATTGTAACCTAAATGATGATAAATGACATTCTGGTTCTCCAGTAGGACTGCGAACACAACCACCAAAACATTTTGTCCTCCAGTATTCCCTGGGCTTTCAGATAAACCTAGGCAATCTAAGTGTGCCTTTTAAACCCAGGGGACAGTGCTTATCTATTGGGGGTAAAAGAGAGACACACCAAAAATTATGTCCAGGTCCTGAGTGGGTATTAGAGGTTCCAACAAACCAGGGATTAATGCTTTCTTGGGCTGAGTCTTAAAGGTCAAACAGGAACTAGAGATATGGAGAAAGGACATTTGAGTCCAAAATTATTGGATGCGGAGATGCTGCAGCACAAAATAGTTTATTGGGTTCGAGAAATGGCAGGTGTTTTGGTCTGACTGGAAAAAAGCTATGCATGTGAGCAGACCCAGAGAGGAGGTTAGAGGCAGTCAGGGGCTGAAATGAACAGTCTGGTGAGAAAGATAAGGAGTTGGTTTTTTAATCCCAAAACCTATGGGGAGCCCCTGAAGGAGTTTAAATGAAGGAAGTACTCAATCAGATTTACATTTCCGAAAGCTCCTCTGGGTGTGTTATTAAGAATAAGGGTGGTGTGGCCAGGATGGAAGCAGGTTGTCTAATAAGACAAATACCATTCTCCTAACTTGATACTAGTGCTTGGTTTATCCAAATGTGGAGTAGAGGGGAGCAGATAAATAGGAGGAATGATGATGAAAAGGAGTTAAATTTAAAAAAAAATTATTGAGGTATCATTGGTCCACAACATTTTATATGATTCAGATGTAAAGGATTACACCTCAGATGTATGTTACCACACCCCACCCGCCACCAAGGCGCCCATAGGTTCCACCACAGTCTCATTCTCTTTTATAGCAGTAAAGTATATAATTCATAATTTAAATGACAAAGAAGATTTCAACAGTCCACCAATATACAATTGGTTGAATAAAGAGGAATTAAATTTTGCAGAATTTGGTGGCATGCAACAGATGTGAGAGAGAGCCCTAAAACCACTGCTATGGTTTCAGCTTGACCTCTGGAAGGATGAGACTAATGACAAATTACTGTTAGAACAGAATGAGCTGGTGTGGATGAGGATGACAAGGGGCTCAAGTTTGTAAGTGATAATTTCAATATACCCCTGGGACAGTCTTGTAGAAATGTCAGCTAGACATGTTTAGAACAGGGACTCACCAAAACAACACAGGCTTGTAGAACCATCACATAGAGCTTAATCAATTACACATTTGGCTGTAATGATTATGAGATTGCAGACAGAATGGGAGGAGTCAAGGACAGAGGAAGAGGTGCTGGATAATACCAGTTGTTCAGAAGGCAAATAATCAAATGTATGACAGAGAAAATGAGGTTAACTGAATCCTTCCTTCCTTTTTTTTTTTTAAAGATTTATTTATTTATATATACAAGCTGGCGTACAGGCCAGAGGTGTGGGGCAGCGAGAGGGTTCACCAGAGACAGAGTGGGGAGCAAAACAGGCAGATCAGAAATACACTGCTGAGGGGAGCAGCCGGCGAGGCAGGAGAGGTCTGCTGTACCACGTGGGATTCTCCCCAGCTGGGCGTCGAACTCACATCGCGCGCTGCCAACAGCCCTACAGCGCAGCGCTCAACCGCTGCACCACCAGGGAGGCCCCTTCCTTTCTTATTCTAAGCCAAATGCCACATGGTAGCTATCTTTACCATATTTCAAAAGAATATTTTTCTCCCATTATTTCACCCGTGAAAATGTCACCTCTGCCCTGTGTACACACACTAACTTATGCTTTCTTTAGACTGTCTTTTACATATAGCACAGTGAGTAATATTGTGAGAAAGCACTCAGTTCAGAGCCCAGAGTCCTAAAAGCCTGACCCAATTCTGCCCCCAAATGTCAAAGTGGCCTATAAAGTACTTGAACCTATTCTATGGTGAAAGCACTTTAGGAAGCTCTAATTTCATCTTTTTGACAAATCTATATGATAGGGATAAGCCTTCCTGCTACAGAGATTAGTAAAGTGAGGTCCTAAGAGGCTAAACAATTTGTTGCAAGTTAGCAACAGAAGTTAGTTTTAACTCTAAATTTTTCCAAACCTAAGTCCTATTCTTTCCATTGTTTGGTCATTTTTCTTGGGCAAATCACCTCACCTCTTCTAACCTTAGACTCCTCATCTGGAAAATAGAGATAAGAATGCCTGCTTTGTCTTTTTGAAAGGGTTATAGAAGTTGGACAAGCTATTGTATATGAAGATACATTGAATATTACAAAGTGCTATAGCAGAGACACTAATACACATCAAGTAATCCCTTTACTTCACTTCAGTCCTGATTCAGTTAAGTGAAAAAATGTACATAGTTGTGGACAATAGTATGGGAGGTCACCTGTATCACTTCTGGAAAGAGGCAGTAAAAATTTCATGTAAGATTCACAGTCTCGCTCTCACTCTGCTTCAGAGACTAAGAAGATCGCAACACCAGAAGGTTTACCAATGGGAGATATTCATCAGCCTGGATCCTATGTGATTGTGGAGCAGAGTTTTGTAACGTGAAATATGGCATGCATGTAGAAATAAATATTTGTTGCATTAAGCCACTAAGATTTGGGGCTATTTTATTATCGCAGCACGCATTCCGCTTATCCTGACTGACATCAATGGTATAAATTTATCGAAAATTGTTAGTACATGTCAACATTCAATATGTGGTGGGTGAGATAGGAAGGCATTGTAGTTAAGAATATGAGCTGTGGAACCAGACTGCAAGGATTCAAATCAAAGACCTGCCATTCATAGCTTTATAATCTTGGCAAATAATTTAAGCTCTTTGTGCCTCAGGTCATTCATCTGTCAAATAAGAATGATTACAATGCTTCATGGGGTCTTGAGGGGAACTATAATAATAATAAATGAGTTAAGACATCTACAGCATCTGGAATAAGATATATGAAAACATTCCAATGAATGTCAGTTATTATTTCCAGTCTATTCTAATTGACTTCAACTCCATTTGGCAGAGGTCAATCTAAAACAGACTAAAGAGAAAATTCTCACATGGGTGTCCTCCAAAAAAAGTCACAAAGTAATTCTTCATATCTCTGTAGGAAAATAAAAGTAAAAGAATAGCTCAGAGAACAAAGGGAACAGGTGGACTGGGCAACTGTGTTTTCTCAGACCTGTGGAGTGCTGCAAATGAAAAACCCAAAATATTTACCTTCTGTCCCTTTTATAGAAAGAGTTTGCAGATCTGCCCTATTGTGAATATCCCAATCCCAACCTCCTCACCTCGAGGGCTCTGGGGTATCTGTGGTACTCTTATCACCTCCTAGTTCCCAAATATCTTCTCTCCCATTTTCAGTCTATCATGCTAATGCATTCATGAACATGGAAGGAAAAAGATTTTCCAAAAGGGCTAACTAGTCAAAGAGTAAAGTAAAAGAGAAAGATGATTCTAGCTTCTCATTTATAGGGAAAATAACTGAAATTTTTTACTTTTTATGTTTAAAGGCTGGATCATTTTTAGTACTAATTAGCTAATCCACCTCTTTCTTCCCATCTGTTTATAAACTCAGGGTTCCCTGAAGGCAAATGCCTAAATTAGCAGACCCTGGGGATAGCCCTGCCTCCATTTTTTTCTAATTCTTTTCAATTTATTATTTATTAAGCTGGAGTTTTAAACTACTGGAATTAATGTCTTTTCTTTTCCCCAGGAATGCATTTCCTTTTCTTTCACCAGGAATAGATTGTCAATGACCATAGACAAGGAACAGGGTTCTAATAATGTCTGGTTGACAGTAATGACAGGCGAAAACTAAGGCAAGCTTCCTCTCCTTTCATTGCCATCTCGACATTTAAGTAAAAAACATAATGAATGACAAGCTTATTAAAAATAAATAGCCAGTTATCAAGATTTTAACAAAGGCAATAATTAAGGCATGTTGACCCTTGGGTTAAATTTTTCCTGACAGAGCTAATGGCCTTCTGGAAAGGCAGAGAATACAAATAACAAATTTAAGTTATTAATCTTATCCCAGTTTGGGCCACTCCACCCCATTTCCTTTCCAGCAAGAAAATCCTGGTCCCTAACCTCATCCCACCCAACTATTCTCTCCTTGTTCACACCATAGCTTTTGCTACAAACATCCCCTCTTCCTTTCTTCACTGCCTTATTAAAAATCAGTGAAGACATTCCAGCCTGGAACTGAAAGACAGTTCCCAATTAAGTGTTATTTACTCTCTGGGGAATACTGTATTGTTTTCTGTAGGCAGTGAGATCTCTCTGGAAACCCCCTGCTGAACCTTGGCATCCTGCAAAGACTTACACTCTTGAGTTACCTATCAGGCAATGTCTCAGGACTATCATTTCTGAGATGGCATCAGTTCCTAGATTCTTGGCATACCCTTGCTTTGAGTTGTCCCAGAATATCTTTTCTTCTAATACACATTGTCCAAGACCCAGTTTATAAGTCACTTTCTGACAAGCAGAGTCTTCCCTGAAAACGTAAAAGGAAAGATCTCTCTTTCCCGAAAGCCAGCTAATATCTGGTTGCCCATGTATAAACCAGATACTAATTATACTCCACGATATCTTTACATTGTGACTGTGTATTATTTTACTTGCATAGTTTTTTTGGCGTTTTGTATCCCAGAACCAGCAAGAACTCCAAGAACCATGTTTCATATCTTCCATATTTCCTACACCCACACAGAATAGCTCATATTTAACAGGCGCGAAGTTTGCAAACTTGATTACTTAGCCTATAAGCTGAGACTGCCTCTTTTGCAAAGTGGGATGCTTAATTTTATTAAAATAAGATTCTCAAAAGTTGTTGAAAACTAAAGTCACCTGAGAAATTTAGTTGTGAATGTTGCCCAAAGCCAATTAAATCTGTCTGGGAGTGGGATCCAGAAATGTTTAAAGATTCCAGGTGACTTCAGTGTGCAACAAAACTGGGGAAACTGCATTTAAATTAGACCCTTCATCTAAAGTGCCCCGACCTTCATTTTGATAAATAGTTATGGAGCCCCAACAAAGTGCTAGACTTGCATTTGGTAGTGGGTATAGAGTGGCAAATGAAGCAAACATGGCCTCTATGCATGGATCAAACAATCTGGTGAGTCTAATAAATCTGCAGCCTTGTCTTTCCCTAGCATTTCTTTAGTGTGTTAATGTCATAGATGACTGTTTTAGGATGTGCATCATTTGCATTTACTGACAGTTTTATCGGCACGATAATGCACTTTCCCCTTTGTGATATACTCTCTTCATAAGCAGGTGCTCTGATTTTCCTTGCAACATCCTCAAGGAACACAGACCGCATTACATGCTCAATAGAAAATAATGATGTCAAAGAGGATGAAACTGCTGGTTATGACCATGGTGGTGGTAGAAGTGGCTATTAAAAAAAGAAAGAAGGAGCCCCAAACAGAAAAATCCTGAAATTTCAGTGTCTAGTTGGATGCGAGTCAATGAGAGAATGACCTCTTCACCATTGTGAATTCCTTCTGAATTCCATAGAAAAAGATTATCTTGGTTTACATTAACCTTGAATTAAGGCAATCAGTATAATTTTATGAAGCTTATTTACTGCCCGTAAAGGGAAATGAATTAGTGGATAAATGCTGAATTGATATGTAGAAATGTTTTGTCTCTTACTGATGCTATGATGCAAGCACAGTAATTGGAAGGCTGCTCTACAATGGATCTGCTCAAAAGACAATAACTAAATTACATTAGTGCAAATTATCAGACTCTTTGGATCTCGGATCCTTAATCAGTCATGATCCCTTGATTCATTCACCCTCCTCTAACTCATTTTTATACTTCTGCTTTTCCACCTCAATGTTCTTGAAGCCCATTTTAGTTGCTCTCCGCACCAGAAGGGAGGCTGTGAGAGCCGGAGGAAGAATCTGGTGCCAGATCATTTTGCTAATGGAAGATAATTATTGTGATTATCTCATCCTTGCTTAAAAGCTTTAATGGTAGCAAAGCAGCCTCTCTGACAGGGTGAAGTTTCAACCAAAATATGTTGACTCTCTTTGTGGAAAAACTTGTCATATTCCTCTGAGTGAGGAAAGACTAAATTCTTAGGGGAAGACTCTCCTCTATATGGAAGACTATATAGCGTTGCCTGGACCATTCCAGATTTGCCCTGCTTTTCAAAAACAGGACATTCCTATTTGATGTGATTTGGTAGGGTTTTTTCAGACCTGGGAATCCTCAAAAATTCTTCTACATAGTGTTCCCAGACCCAAAAAATAACCCCCCAAATCATACCGAACAGGCACATTCTACTTTTGTATGGAGCAGGAAACCTCTATCTTTCTTGGTTTCTAGGTCTGTCTGATTATCAGATTGCTATATAGCTTTGATCAAGTGCTGAAACCTCTATGGGTTTAAATTTCCTCCCTGTGTTACAAGGGGCATTGGGAAAGAAAAAAATGACAGAATGGACATTGAGTATTACTTGTAAAGCATATGACTTTAGAAATGGATTGATTCTTCATGAAAATTATAAAATTATGCAAATTTTATACATTTAAGAGCTAGGTATTAATGTCTCGTGTCTTATTCTGGAGAAAATGCCCCAGTCTCTGCTTATCTAATCAGAATAAATATTTCTATATTCATTGGGCAAATATCCAAGTTCTTTTTTTAAGAAGTGTATGAGCAACTTAACCTCATGTCACTTCAGTTCATCACCCTTAAAATGGGAATTCATTATTCCTACCTGGGAAAGATTGAAATTCTTTCTGTGAAAAGAGTATAATATTGACACCAAAACTAAACAAATGCAGCTATCCACACTTCTAAAAATAAAATGCTCTTTATCTACCATTTTTACATATGAATACTGACTCAAAGGAGAAATAAAAAATATTAATTCTATACTACATGCGAAGTATAAAACACAATGACCACATTAATTTGGTAAATTAAATGTGATATAAGCCAGAAAATCATAAAATATGAATGAGTTGGACTTATTTTCACCTTTTTAAAGTTAAAATAATTAAGAGTTTAAGTGCTGACTCAGGAAGATAAATTGAACAAAATTTCAATGTGTATCAGAGGATGAATAGTCCAAAAATTGCCCCATATGTATGCAGGAGTTTAATATCAAGGTAATTTTTATATCAGTGAGAAAAGAGACATGAACTTCACAGACTAGAATGCTTGCCTACCTACAGCTGGGTGACTGTGTTGCTTGAACCACAGTTGGCCCCAACTTCTTTCCTTATATAAAAACAGCTAGAACATTTTCAAATAAATCAGAGATGCAAACATATAAAGAGTAACAATAAAAATATAGGAAAACTTGATTGAATTTTTTATAGCTTTGGTAAAGGGAGCCTTTCTTTTCTCATTTAAACAGATGTCATGAAGTGTATTTAAAATATTGGAGAAAATGCATGTAAAGGATGTAGAACAAATTTAAGAAATATTTCTAACACCGTTGACAGAAAAGGGTCTAAGGTTTTTCAAGTGTAAAGAACTTTTAAAAATCAGGGAAACAGACATGAGTAACTCAATGGAGTTACAAGGAGGTAGTTCCCCAAAATTAAGACAAAACTGGCTGATAAATGGAAGAAAAACAGGTTCACCCTCAAAATTTTAAAAAATCAAAACAAGATACGTAATAGTTTCATAATATTTAGTATAGAAGCTTCATAATATTTAATATAGCCTAAGTTGTGAGCCATAAACCACAAGAAGGAAACAGAATCGTCAGAAAAAAATTTCTTGCATGTTGGTGGAGATGAAAATTAGTAAAGCCTTTTAGGAGAACATTCTGGCCCTGTTCCTCAGCATTAAAAGGTGTGTTCATCCTGACAATTCTACTTCTTGTCACTTATTCTCAGTATTGGGAAGGACATATAGGAGACTCTTAAGTTAATGCTTTTGGTCTGGCGGTGGGTATTATAGTTGTGAATTTTACTTGTGACTCTTATAATGCTCTAACAGTTGCTTCTTTTATTATCTTGTTTGTGTGTTTTTGTCATATGCACATATATAGTTGTTCTGCTATTAAAAAAAAGTCAATGAAAATAAGACACCTGCTTTAAAGAGAAATTATGAAGATCATTTACTGCATATGTCATGCACCCAGAATGCTTAGCACATAATTTTTTTAAAAAATGGAATTTTATATCTCGTGAAAAAGAAACATTCTAGCCCCTCTCCCCACCTCCCTTATTATCTTTCTTAAGTGACCACTGAGCACAATCACAAAATGTCCTTATTTCCCTTGTCTAAGCAAAGGACTCCATAAAATCTGGATAGTTAGTACAATTAGGGAAGAGAATATCAATGTTAGGAGAATCTTAGAGAATACCTAGTTCAACATTCATTTTGAAATAGAGCAAAGACAGCTAGCAAGATTGACCTCAAATGAACAAGATCTAGTTTGCGTTTTCTTCTTTTATTGTGCCTTTTCCTATTACATAATATATACCTTGTGCTGCCCATGTATGTCACAGGGGCTGATCAGACCAGTAGCTCCCTAACTAGGAGATCATGATAGACAATGCTTTACAATGTTGCATGTTAGAAAATGTCTTTTCCCCCATCCTTTGAATTGAGGGTCTGGACTTACAGAAGTGTAGGTGTTCTGGCTTCTATGGTTGAGATGGAAAAGTTCAATTCTAGTTTCTGACACATTATAGACAGCTGCTTTTATTGAGCAGCTGTTTTATAACCTCTTGACTTGTTTTATAACCTCTTGAAAGCTTTAAGATTTTAGCAAAACTAAAAATTCAATTATTTCTACTCCCTGTCTGATTACTATTGGTCAGATAATGGGTCTATTTGAATGACACCATACTTTTCTCATCATTTCTTTTCTTAAATACCTTTGTTAGTGTCACTATTAATGTTCCATTTCCTGAAGAGTATTCTCAAATTCTGATGCCTCCAATGATTTTGTTCATTCCTCAAGAAGTGTTTTTCCTACCACCCTCCCCCTCTGAAATTACCTTCTAATGGCATTTATTTGGGAATCATAGGTGCTGCATATTCTCCTAGGTCTTTGAAAATGCAGAGAATATGTTTGCTTTTCTGGGTATTGGCTTGTGGTGAGTGTGTGTCTGCCATCTGCCATATACAACGTCGGCTCTGCTAAAAGCATTAGTGACTTCAGCTATCCTGTCAGAGGGCAGAGCTGGCCACTCAAAACTTAACTGTTTGGTAAAAATTTTTTCTTGTGTTAGATCCCCAAGAAGAATCATTCCATCTCTCAATGGACAGGAGCATAGTGAGGAAAGTGGTCTGGGAATTTCAAATTTCCTAACAAAACTTCTATCAATATATCATGTTCAATCCTGAGTGTGCCTCTCCTACCCTCGACTGTGTTTTTTCTGCAGAGTCTAGGTGTCCACTGTCCTGTGGATAAACCTCTACTCATTTACCCAAGATTGAGGGAGGAAATCTCCCCAGTAAAAAGAGTGATAGATGGGATCTGGGATTCCATCAGAAAATCAGCTAATCTTCCAGTTTTCACCCTCACTTTCAGATGCGCCTGATGGTGCCAACTGGTGTGCAATATAAATCTAATTCTTCTCATCTTCTCCCACTGCTGGCTTCTATTCCTCTAAGATGTAGAGTCATTTACCACATGTCCGTATATGACTCTGCTTCCAATATTTTGATGCTTCAGTCTTTTTTCATGTTCTCTTTGTCCTTCAGGGCTTCTATTGTATACAGCTTTTCTAATTCTGTTTTTGTGAGATTCTCAGAAGGCATAGAGATAAATGCTTGTATTTGGTGGTTGATCCATCATATTTAGCCAGAACCAAAGGAGATTTGAAGGCAGTAAAAAGGGTGGTGGTGGGGGAATGAATTCTTCAGTGAATCATGTTTTTTCTTTAAAATATCTCAGTGTGTTGTTTGGCTATTTATTTTATGATATCCATGCAAAGAGTCAAATTCTAAGTTTAAAATGCAAAAAATCTTTAAGGACCATCATATTTAAGTGTAGGTCATAAAATAATGTCTTGTTGAGTTTTTAGATGCTCTGAGAGGAAGTTAAAGAAAACAGTGCTCTTAACCAATAAGTAGTCATTTTGACAGTACTTTTAAATAAGTTAAATATCTAAAAATTACATCAAGATGTAAATTATTTTCACCTAGTGGCTGGACAGTGTGTTTCAAATAATCTAGCTTGAGTTTTAAATACTTAAAAGGAAGGCAAAAATGTAAAAAGTGCAACTAGATATTTGAAAATAAGTGTTTTAAAAATTTACCTTTCTGCCTTTAATAAAAGTAATAGACAGCATCAAAACTTTACATTTTTTGTTGCAGAACTGAACTTTATTCCCTATTCACACCAAGATTGACGTGTCAGAGGTATAAGGCTGGGCCTCAAAGCCATTCTAGGATATCCCGAATTTACGAGCTACCCAATCCAATATGGGGCATTCTGGGTCCTATGGAACATTTCAATAAATTAAATTAAAACCATTGATTTTAGGAAATGAAATTTAAGTAAACAACAACATTAAACAGTCTTGACAGACACAGGGGAATTATTAGTGCTTGTATTTTTTTCCCCTTTTTCCTGTCAAAAGCTTGGCATGTACCTTCTACATCAGTAAGAAATGAGAAAACATGGTGTATACAGAGCGATTTTGATCTTATTAAATTGCAAGGGCATTATTCATTTTGCCAAAGATCCAGGCCCTAAATCCTGAGGCTGTCCAAAGACCTCAGAACACCACCAATCGATGTCCACACACAATTCGTCTCTGAGCTCCCCACAACACATTAGAACATAAATGATGCTGCCTCCCAAAGCATTGCTTCCAGAACTCCAATAAACAACCCCTGTCATCAAAAGTAGCTCTTAAAGGGCCACCACACCCTCTAGCTGCACATCACCAAAGCTGGTGGGGGCAGGTCCTCCTACAACCACACCCTCATACACTGTTCTGTGACGTATGTGCTCCACACTATTGTTCTGTCACCTCTCAACATCCATGTGAGGGAGCTGCAAAAAGAAATCTGCTTGACACGATAGTGCTAATTGCCTCAAAAGTAAAATATTTTTATTATGACAGCTAATTTGAAGAACTGCTGAATATGTCCTAGAATAGACAGCTAAAAATCATTATTAGAATATTTTTATCCAATTTCTCCTTATTGAAGGAGTCATATCTAAGGCAAATCTTAAGACTCTTCCAAAAAAAAATAATAATCAACACTATCTCTAAGTGGAAGAACTGTTTGACAGATGAAGAACTCAGAAATGGCTGTCACTTGGTCACTTCCTCTTAGGGCCATGCAATCCCCTCCCCTTCTCCTACCCCTTTCAATCTCACAAGCCACACAGTGTAATAGCAGCAGTGACATTGATGAAAATAAGTAACACAAATGCTTACATCTCTTTGACACACTATTTGTGTATATAGAACAGTGTGACATTAAAATATATCAATAAGGGGCCTCCCTGCTGGCTTAGGGGTTAAGTCTCAGTGCTGTTACCATGATTGTCTGAGCTCTATCCCCACCCAGGGGGCTGACCCACATGGCACAGCAGACCTCTCCTGTCTTGCCCTCTGCTCCCCTCAGCAGTGTATTTCAGTGAATCTGCCTGTTCTGCTCACCACTCTGTCTCTGGCGAATCCTCTCACCCCCATACACCATGCCTCTGGTCTATATCAGCTCTTCTATGCAAAAATGAATAAATTTTTTAAATTCTTTTAAAAAATACCAATAGTTACCATTCTTTTTATTAACTTTGAGGAATAGTGGAGGGGACCCAAGGATTGGTGGAGGACTATGGGTGCCTTGGTGGTTTGTGTGATGCAGTAACACACAAGCTAATTACATACCAATCACCTTCACAATCATATTTTTTAAGGGTGCAGTAAGAACTTTTCAGATGGACATTCTTAGCAAATTTCAAGTATACAATACAGAATTGTTAACTAAAGCCACAGTGTGGTACATTAGATCTTCAGAACTTAATTTGCATAACTAAAACTGTGTATCCTTTACCCAACATCTCTCCACCCCCAGCCCCCCAGCCCCCCACCTACCATTCTACTGAAAACAGGTAGCGACTAAATGTTTTGATCAGGGAATTGGCATGATCAAAACAAAATTTTACAAAGATTCATCTTTCTTAGGTAAGAGAAAGCCAGAAGTGTTCACATTCATATTAAAACATGAGATTTTTAAGTGTTCTCTGTGTCAGTAAGCCATCTTTCATGTGTAATATGACTCAAATGCATTTAAAACATCTCTTTCAAACATTTATTGAGGTAATTTAAAGTGTCTATCTCCTGGGTAGAATTTTTCTCATTCCTTAATGATATCAGTCTTCCTAATGGATTCTGGAGTACACTTAAGTAGGGAGCTCTTCGATTCAATTCCACATTTTCGCTGCCTACTGGTGACTCTTGAAAATTACCCTCAATCTGCATAAAACTAACTTTGTCATTTCTTATGAAGAGCTGCCTCTTGCCCTCTCAGTGTCTATGAATAGAGTCTTGTCCAATGACCTCTGAGTAATCTTTGACTCTTTCCATTCTCTAGCTGCCTCCATCCAATAAACCCTTCTTATTTTCAAGATCTCTCATCTCTATCCCTGCCTTTGCCTACCCATGCCCTCATCCAGTCTCTAGTGTTTGTCAGATAAGCTGTCCACCCCCGCCCCCAGCATAACTGGTTGTGTGCATGGCTGATAGGGCTTTTAAGGTAGAGCCTCAGAAATGTCACTCTGCTTTCCAAACTCTTCACTGGTGCCATGCTACTAACAAAGTTGTTAAAATGAAGAGTTTGCTACTCTATGTGACTGGATGTGTTTTAATACTGATTTTATAAAAATGAATATATATTTTGTAATCGATTATTTTTAAAAAGAGGGATCCAAGTGAACCTTGAAGGAACACCATGAACTCTTCCCATCCAGACTTCCACTGGGGATTCTACCCCTTCCACAAATGTCTCAGGGAAAACCTGTCATGTCTACAGAACATATTATGGAAACCACTGTTTTTATATTCTGTCCTTTCTTTTGTTTTTTTAATTCTCTTATCGATGCATATAATCTCTAACCTACAAGAATCTTTAGAATTCTTATACTTGCAAGATTCAAATACCCCAGACCCCTCCACTATCTACCACCTCCACCCTCTCCAGCACTGAACCTCCTAATGTGCTCTAATCTCTCTTCCCATCTTCACTTAACTGCAAAGGCCAACTAGAAAATGTGCTAATCTCACAGTGGTTTTATTTTCAATCTTGGGAAAAAATAAAAAGTTCCTTGAAGTCAGGGACATTGCTCATCCCTCTGGCATAATATGACCTTTAAACTGATAGGTAATTTATTTAACTAAACTGGTAGCATTTCAGTATATCCCAGCATATATTAGAAATCAGGGATGGCCTGCCATACTTCACATACATGCCATACTTCACAATTTAAAAGTTTTTTAAAAAACCTTTTTTTTTTAATTAAATGATTATGTAGAAGCAAATGGGCCCCTACATAAAAAAGAGATTTTCTCTGGTCAAAACATAATGGTGAAGTCAGAAGAACCCACAAAATCCTGTTTACTCTGCTACCAATTGTAAGCTCAGGGGTCTCCAGGATCACCGTGGGATTCAATAACTTGCTAGTAAGATTCACTTAACTCACTTAAAGCTTGTTAACTTGCAGTCATGTTTTATTATAATGAAAAGATACAGATTATGTCAACCAAAGGAAGAAACACTTGGGGCAGAGTACAGGAAAGTTCCAAGTAGGAAGCTACCAGTTGTCTTTCCCATTGGACTCATGGTAGCGCTACTTTTCCCAGCAAACATGAGCGAGACTATGCAGTGTACGCCAATCGGGAAGGCTCATCAGAGAGGAGGTGTCCAGAGATCTTACTGGGGCTCCACCATGCAGACATGGTTAACTGCCCAAGTATTTTGGTCTCAGTTTCTGGCCCCTCTAGAAGTCAAACCAACACTGCATGATCCAAAATTCCCACTAAATCACATTACTGTTTTTTGATGAAATCGGCCCCCAACACAAATCACATTGCCGTATTATTTAATGGGACCCAAGGCCCTCAGGCAAACAAAGACATTACAAGGATTTAGACGTTATCTTCAAAAAAAAAAAAAAAGCAAGTTCTAGGCAAAAGTAAATGCTTTACTCCTCAAATTCAAAGGGAAATGAAAAAAAGGAATAAAATATTTACTCAGAAATAACCACTTTCATTAATCTGAGATTCATCTACTTTGAAATAAAGGTAAATATTATGAGTGTGAGCGTCCTAAATTTTACATTCTGTTTTGGAACTCCAAATGTGAAATAAGACACCATCACCCCCCAGAGTGACCATTTGGTTTATTTTTAATGAATCTAAAACATTCTGGTTTCTGTCCTCTAACTATTCGGGACAACGAAGACCAGAGGTAAGGGAGAGAGCCTACTCCAACCTAGTATTACACTCACAGAATAGTATCTTCTTTTAAAGGTGAAGCAGCTTTCCCAAGACTTGCTTCTTTGGCAGAGGTTTTAAAATCAAAGATCAGAATAGTAGAGGAGACATTACAATGCTCTGCAGGAAACAAATTTCCGCCTGAAGATATTTCCAAGAGACTCCCTTGATCCCCTTCGGCTACTGACTGTGGAAGAGTAGGTGGGGAGACAACCTCCAATGGGAAGAAGTAAACCCCACCAGACTCCAAAATCTACACCACTAGAGTTTACTCAACCATCACTCTTGAAGGACTTCATTTAGGGACTTTTACCCTAAAAGGGTAACCCTACATCAGCCCTCTGCTTCCTTGCCTAAGCCTCTACCAACTCTTTTTTTTACTGCATTTTTAAATTTATATCCTTTACATTATTTTGTATACCCCATAGGTTTCCCACCACCAATTCACCATGAACCATCACCATAGTCCCTGTGCTCTCCCAACTCTTGCCACTCATCTTCTTTGTTACGTTTCTTACCAACAACATTTTTAATGAAAGACCTGATTACTCAAAGAAACAGGTATATCGCTTACTTTTGACTCCAATAATACAGTAATAGCATAATAATAGTAGTGTGGTAATTAACACTGAATTTAAACATTAGAATTAAAAATAAAAATAGCCAGAGATTCTAGTTCAGTGATTTAGGGTGAGGCCAGAGCATAATTTTACAAAAGCCCTTCAAGCCATCTGACCCAGCTTTGGTTTAGAACCCTAGTTGACAAAAGTAAAACAATTTGCTCGCTACCACAAAAAAAAAAAAAAAAAAACACACCACAACCTCCCCTACCCAACAATGTAACAAAACAAATCAGGATGAAGAACTCTGCCAGATGTGGGCCTCCCTGGTGGCCTAGGGATTAACTCTCAGCACTATTACTACCATGGCCTGAGTCTGATCCCCGGCCAGGGCTAACCTACATGGCACAGCAGACCTCTCCTGTCTCACCCGCTGCTCCCCTCAGCAGTGTATTTCAGTAATCTGCCTGCTCTGCTCCCTACCCTGTCCCTGGTGAGTCCTCTCACCTCCTGAAATTCTAGCCTACACCCCAGTTCTTCTATGCAAAAAATAAATAAGATCTTTAAAAAAAAAAAAAAAGAACTCTTCTAGATGAGGATATTTCCTCAGTCCTGCATAGACAACTTCATTTGAGATACTTGACTAGGACATCAGAAGTTCTCCTCAGAGAAGAATAACAGCAACTATAGTCTCACACTAACTTTACAGAGAGAAAGAGCCAGTTAACCACAGACCTGGGACTTAGGAAAAACCAGTGGAGTGGAGTCAGAATGACTAAATAATTATAACAAAACAGGAGAGTGACAGGACATGAAGGCAGCATGTGGAGCAAGTGGGACTTACACCCCATTGGGGGGTGTGTTTATTATGATACCCACTTTGGAATACCAGCAGGTGGTACTCAGGCTGCACCAACACCTGCCCTGAGATAACAGCAAACACTTTTTTTTTAAAGATTTATTTTTTATTTATACATACAAGTTGGGGTACAGGCCAGAGGCATGGGGCGGCGAGAGGGTTCACCAGAGACAGAGCGGGGAGCAGAACAGGCAGATCAGAAATACACTGCTGAGGGGAGCAGCGGGCGAGGCAGGAGAGGTCCGCCGCGCCATGTGGGACTCTCCCCGGCCGGGCGTCGAACTCGCGTTGCCGCTGCCAACAGCTCCACAGCGCAGCGCTTAACCGCTGCGCCACCAGGGAGGCCCAGCAAACACTTTTTTAACACACGCCCAACACCAACACCAATGCAAACACACGTGTATAGAAATACTTGCATAAGGATGATGCAAGCAGCAGTTTTCATCATAGCCCAAATTGAGACCGGCAACAGAACTGATAAATTGTGGCATGTTCCTACAATGTGTTAAGAGACATGAATGATATGAGCAAACTGTTGCTCCATGTAACAATAAACATGATTATGAACCAGAGAATACCAAAGTGAGAAACAACATCATTCTGTTATTACATGAAGTTTGAAAACAGCTAAAACTATTCTCTGGTGGAAGAATCAGAACAGTGGTTACTTTGGTTGGGGCAGAAAGGGCCCTCAGGGAAGCCCCTGGGGCTGGTCTGTGCTACATCTTCAGTTTTGCTGTGGTTACATGAAGTGATGGACTTTGCACAATTTCATCATACTTATAGAAACACTGCTCATTTTTCCTGATTATCTGATATACAGACACACACTTTTGAATTCCATATTTCTTATAAAAAAAAGAGGGAAAAGTTCACTAGAAAAAACTTCAGTGACTATTCAAATGGGGTAACTCATGCATGGCTACCCAATAACACCCAAGAACTTCACAGAACAGAGTGGAATCAGGCAGCCTATGAGGAAACCCCAAATGGGAGCTGTCCCTACTTCCCATGAACTCTGACGTCCCCGTCTTCACCACCCACCGCTTCCACCCATTGCTCCAGGAACAGGGACCCTCCTGAAACCAGCCCTCCTGAACCTTCCACCGGTCAGGTCTCTGAAATGTCCCTGACTTATCCTTAGCCTGCCAGCAATCTGGGGACACAGGCACAGAAACTTGCTCCTTCCCCTTTCTTCATTCCTCTAGTCTAGAAAGTGGGTTTCACCATGGCTTCCAAGTCCCTTGAGTGGCAAAGATAACAGTGGATAGCGAGTAGGATACAGGGTCATTCTTGGGTCACAGAGGACCATTCACACTCGGCTGGTGTGTAACACACTCACAACAGTCCTTCAGAAACTTCCAATCACGCAATGCAGCTGCCACCGCAAACGAACGCATCGCAGCCTGTGGTGGGACTTGCAATGACAGGCAACACTGCCTCCTGGGAAGAGTTTAAGTTATGGCCTGACAGGCCCCACTATGGATAGAATTACATTAACATCTATCACTAGTATAGTGCTGCCCACATGCCAAGAGATGTTCAGAGACTCATTTAATTCTCCTGACAAACCCCATGAAATCGGCATTATTGTCATTATCTTTCACATATGCAGAAACTGCAAAGAGAGATCACATGCATTGCCACAAAGGACAAGGGAGAGAGAAACTGACCCAACAGGGCAATCTGGCTTCAGTGTTATAGTCTGAACAACTGCATTATGCTGTCTCCAGAAAAAGAGAGGCGCAGGATATAGTTCTTATTTACTCTCACTGGGTCACTCGTTGGTGCCCTAGTAACTACAGAGATGTGCCCACACTCCATGTAACACTCACCACCAAAGACATGAAGGTCACTCCTGCCTTTCCGAGAGCAGGCAGCTCTCCACCACCATGATCAGACCGAGTGTGCTTGCGTATCCAAAGTCAGTACTCTGTACAAGGACACTTGGCAACTTTTTCTCAAGAACATCCAAAGCTGGACTCTGGGCTTGAACTCTACAACTATAGTGAACCTCTTCACTGCCCTCAGTGCCCTCTGCTCACAACCAAAATTTTTCCATGGCAACTGGGGTGCAGCCCATACTTCCCCTTTCCTTACATTAAGTTTCTCTCCAGGATTGTGGTTGCAACATGCTGCTGCCCCAACCAAACAACTTAATTTTGAATGTTCAAAAGCAGACTTCCTATTCAGTCTCTTAGTCCTGGAAGCTTCACCCCTGGGACACTTGGCTACATTTGACTCCAAATGCAATTGCGGACATGGGTAGTCACACAGCCCTTTTGCTCGTCTGGTAGCATGTCCATGTTCTTAATGCCGATGGAAGTGGTATTAGGAAGTTGCCCACATGCAGAGTCTGAGCCCCTGATCTGTGCCCAAGTAAGTGTTCACTGCAAATATGCACCCCAAGCTGTGACGCATTATGCTGTATACTAAGCTGTTCAGTGGTTGTTTTTGCCCTGCAGGATTTAGCTGACAAATACAAATATATGAAATCAACATACAATGGGTTGCTAATCACTGTGTGATGGACGCTCCCAAAATTCATAGAATAAAGATGGAGAACATACAATTTTACTAAATGATATGTTGTGTGGTATGACCATATGGCCTGAATTGCTTTTCTGGAGTGAACGCTACCCCTCCCCCGTGCCATTTCTGCATATGGTAACTTCTCTTATAGGAACATTCCTGCTCTTTTAATGGCCACCAATGCAGTGATTACAGAGACTGTTCTGCAGGAATTATATCAGTTAAACTTTCCATATCTTTTATTGAAATCCACCTTCCCTTGGGTAATTTAGTCTATGCTATCCCACCTAAGCTTAGCATTAAAGGCTCAGCCCCTGCAAGCCAGACCTGAAATTTTCCAACTCTTCCTGAAACCACATAGATGGATTTCCTTCTGGGACACAGCATAAGCAAGTCCTGTATCATTTAGTGGAGGCTCATTCTCCAAAGAGATTTACCTGGGTTAAAGGTAAAACACGTATCTCCTGCTTTCTGTTCTCTCTCTCAATTGGTTCTAAACGCAAATGGAGAAAACAGTGCTCTGACTCTGAGAGACATTTCAAACCCCACAGCTCCGCCACTGCTATTAAAGCTCCCGCAGATCCAAGGAGAGGGTGACAGCACAGAATCTGCTGTCTCTGAACCTCATCTTGCTCATCCTGGGTATGGTGGTTTTCGCTTCTGCTGCTGCTTTCTTTCATTATTTTGCTGCTCCGAGTTGCTTCTGGTTTCACTCAAAAGACCATCGCTCCTTAACTGTGCTCCACACTGGTCGCCTCTCCAAGGCAGCCACTTAAATGGAATCTCTCCCAAATAGCTCTTCATTTTGATTGGAACAGGAAAATAAACACCAACAAGTTATCACAGCTGTATTTGGCACAACCATCAGAAAAGTGATCCAGCATGGTTTTAATTTTTTCCAGCTTCCCAAAGATATTTTTCTTCTGCTTGCTATTATGCTAGTCCTGTTTTCATCAGGCGGCTTAGTTAGAAATGAGACAACAATACATCTCCTCCTCATCCCTCTATCACTGAGGAGGCATTAAAAATTCAACTGCCTCTTCTTTAGTGAACAATTATCTCACTCATTGGCTTGATTCACTGATCTCTTAATGACAGCTTTCCTGCTGTTTCCTTTGAATGTTTAAAATATGAAACAACCCCGTCTTGTCAAGCTGAAAACCATGGCTGAGTTTTTAGTGGCTGTTTCCAATAAATAATTTCAAGGGGTTTCAAATTATCCATCATCTGACAGCTCTCGGGAAGATTTCCTCATCTCCTTCAGGGATAAAAAGCCATTTCTAACTACCACACTGTCCCACTGATTACCCTCGACGATTTTCAAAATCTGTTCTATTCTCAAAGAAGCTCACCCCTCCATCACTGTTGATGGGTGCTTTAAATGAACGTTTGCCTGGAGGAAAGGTTGTATATGACTGTCCTTCCCTGGCTGGGATGAATTAATAAAAGGGTTATAAAAATTAAGATGGGAGACTGATCATATTTAAATGTACCTTATGAAAAGATGTACCTGTGAGGAACGGAAAAATCAGGATGGGGGATATAAAGTAATTTCTGATGGGAAGATTCAAAAGCGCTATCTTCACAAAAGGAAATAAGTCAAGTAAAAGACATTCTGGTTGGAAAATAAGTCACCACAGGGAATTGTGGTATCCATCAGTTACCATAGCATCCTTCCTTCTGGAAGAATCGAAAGGACAACCCAGAGGAGGGTAGGAAAGAAATGGGATCTTCAGTGAGTCTGTAGTTGTCAGGAAAAGAGTGAAATAGTTTCTGCAGTGGGAAGGAATGGGAATTTGACAAAGCAGAGAAGACTAAGCAGGACTAGAAAATGCAGTCTTTGATGTCTTCATACCCAGAGGACCTGAGGTCAAAGCCAAAAACTAAAAAGCAGTGCTGGAAGAAAGCAGTTGAGGATAAACTCTAAACCTAGGAATTAGTTCTGACTCTAGAGATTTTGAGTGCATTTTTAAAAGATGTATTATGAAGTTGAAAAATAAGATCAAGGTTGTATTAAGCTTTGATGGTCCAAATTAGAAAATTTAAAAAATAGACACCAATAATGCCTCTGTGTGTATTCCTTGGAACCTTGTGATACTGAGGTATTTGTCTTAAATACTGTTGTGCTTACAATAGCAAAGATATGGAAGCAACCCAGATGTC
>PVIJ01004776.1:53661-112738 GCA_004024925.1 Scalopus aquaticus
GGGTGCAGGGGGTGGAGGGGAGGGTAAGGGCACAAAATGGAGTAGAAAAGAAAACAAAGGACCACGGAGATGGATCACAGATGAATTGGTGGTGGGTTACCCAAGGGGAACACAAAATGTAAAAGATATAAATAACAATAAAAATACATATATTAAAAACTATATATATTGTTGTGCTTAAAGGTTTTTTTTTTTTTTTAACTTAAGGAAAATTGTGCTATTAGATAAACTAATCAACCATCCTATGAGCTAATCTCTATGGTTGGAAGTAAAAATAAAAGTGTTTCCTGACCCTAAAAGCTTGTAATCTAATTTCAGAATATCCATATAAATACCCTAAAGAATGCAGTAAGCGGGCCTCCCTGGTGGCGCAGCGGTTAAGCGCTGGGCTGTGGAGCTGTCAGCAGCACGCAATGCGATGCGAGTTCGGAGCCCAGCCGGGGAGAATCCCACATGGTGCGGCAGACCTCTCCTGCCTCCCCTGCTGCTCCCCTCAGCGGTGTATTTCTGATCTGCCTTTTCTGCTCCCCACTCTGTCTCTGGTGAACCCTCTCGCCGCCCCACGCCTCTGGCCTGTACCCCAGCTTGTATGTATAAATAAATAAATCTTAAAAAAAAAAAAGAATGCAGTAAGCAAACTAGTTAGATTCTAATCTTTTGCATATCACCACCTCCAAAAATCATTAATAAAAGACTCCACCATGTACCTAATTATGCAAACCAGAGAGCTAATGGCCATCAAGTCCTTACTCCCAAATCTAATCTCTCATCATGTCTATTGATATGACGACTTCACTGTCCTACCCGCTTGTCTGGAGGAGCCTAATCACCACCACCCCAGCTCCCCAATCCACAGCACTGCCCACGTGACTCTAACAGCTTCTTAGCACTCTGCCCAAGTGCACTCTGGCACCTCTATCTGCCCAGTGAATTGAAGCCAGAGTGATCTTTCCAAACCCAATCCTGCCTGAGTCATACCCTTCCGCTATTCTCACCATGGGCCAAGAACCGCCCTCTCCCCTTCATCATGCAACCCCTTAAAGGGCCATGACCTCGGCCATAGGGCTTCTAAAATAAATGTCAGTCCCTTTGCCTTTACCCATTGCTTCTCGTCTTGGTAACTCTCACTCATCCTTTAGAGGCTGATCAACCTTTACAGATTATTTTTTTTAACCTCTGCCATATAGCAAGTAAAATTTTACATTCATTTATGTGATTTGATTAACAGCTATCTCTCTGACCAGGTTAAGCATAGTACTTGACATAAGCGAAGCACTGAAGTATTTGACTGCACTAATCAATAAAAAATTAAAATGGAATTGCAAAATGAGATTCATAAATGAAAGTTGTCAAAGACTGATTTATAGAAACCATCTTTTCAGTTGGGTCTAAAGAATGAATGGTCATTTGCTAGGAGAAAAAAATAACAAAGAGCATTTGGAGCTGAAGGAGTACCCTGAGAAAAGGTTATGAAATTGTGTATTTCAGAACTGTAAGTCACCTGCTAAAGCTGGTCTGGAGAATGAGTGGAGTCGAGCAAGACTCAGGTACAGGATTAGGTTGATTTAAGTGATGAGAAGCAAGGACTACAGGGAAAGTATGGACTTAATCCTGTGGGTGATGGGATTTGCTAAGGGTTAGGATCGCAGAGAGGAGAAGACTGAAGGAGTGGATCTTGCTGACAAGAGACCCATTATGTCATTGACAGACATCAGTACCGTAGGTAAAGGAACATGGGCAAAGAGCATGACAGGGGACATTTTGAAGGTAAAGGTGATGGGACATGGTAGCTGTGGCTCTTGGGGGTTGAAGAACAAGGAAGGAGCACAAATCACTTTCTCCTTTTTTAAAGCAACTGGAGAGATGTCATCAATTGAGAAAACTGTTAGAAAGGAGTTTAGGCAGAGCAGAGTCAGAGGCAAACTCATAATTCCATGCTTTGGTCTACTGTGTATCCAACTAGAAACTATTCAATAAGCCAGTGGGCCCTGGCTCTGGTCCCCAGGTGAAAAGTTGTGGCTGTGAAGGCTGGGAGAGCAAGGTGCCTTGTCCAGTACATCACAACATATGCCCAGTCCAGAGATGACAAATGGGCTTCAGCCTACATGGTTGTTCCAAGATACAGTTAATGTTGTGACACTGTATTCTGATTGTGAAGCCACATAAGCTTAGTGGGAAAGAAATTGATGAATAAGTTGTCCATGTCCACTGTGAGTGTGAGTCAGAGTGGCACTTAGTCACCTTTTATTATGGCATTCACATCACCTGGCTAGAACCAGATTGTATGGAAGTAGTTATGTTGTAGTTAAGAGGGCAGGACTCTAGTAAACTACCCAGTCCAACTCATACTTGGTAGCTCTGGACTTTGAAACCTCTGCTTCATTTTTCTCTGCTCCGGTTTCCTCATCTTGAGGATGTAGAACACCATAGTCCTTCCCTTGTGGCATTGTCAGAGGTATAAAGCATTTGGCACTAACTGCCTTACAGTAAATGCTCTCTAAATGATGGCTCATTTTATTTTTTGAACAGTTACCTGCTTGTTGTCATTAAAAATTAAGCATTCATTCAACAAATACATACACACATACATGAATGCTGCTAAAGATGAAGGCAGCAAATTAGTGGCACAAAATTGGATTTATATGAACACCCCCAATGAGCACATTCATTTTCTAGTGAAGGTGGTCACTGTTTGGTGGAAACTAAGGAGGAAAACAGGACATTGACAAACTTTTTAATGGATAAATAAAATGTCATATAGCAAATGTTCCACCAGGTACCAGCTCATGCCCACATCCCAGTCATGTCAGTAAAGCTTACGGCAGGCCCCCACTTTTTCCAGCTTGCATGCAGTTTGGAGAGAAAGTCTATCATCCCCGTGGAGAGAGTACTAGTGCTCAGTCCACTCACTGCCCCTTCTCAGGGATGACTACCTCCCCTTCACCAGGTGAACAACATTTCATGTTTTATGTTATATTTGGTAACAGATTCCAAGAATTCTTAGGGTTCAAGAGATCAAGTCAATTTGTTCAAGAACACAAACCCACTATAAGTTGAATAAAGATTTTGTATTTTGAGTTTGCAGGAAGTATTCAATACACCCTGGGTAACTTTCTTTACTCAGAGGTCATGGGGACCTTAAAGAGACAATTACCTAAGGATGATCTAACAGAGACAGAGAGATGGAATTCTGGCGTGTTTTCTGAAATATTTATAAGCTTTGAAAAGAACAGTTTTGCTAACATGGATAAGTGGATGATGTCAATGTCTTTAAGTAGCTATTATCGTGAGAATCTAAGAATCCATTTAGTAACAGAACTTGAAAATCAAAAGATCTTAGAGGTCATGTGGTTTCACTTGCCACATCACAGAGAAGTTTCTTTTTGTACTAATGGTCAAAGAATTTAGGAGGATCTAGTTTTCCAAAAAATGATAGAGTGTCACAAGGGGAAGGCATCCCATAAGACACCTAGTCCAACACTTCAACTGACAGTCAAGAATTCTAAGTTCCAATGTACCCAAGTGGCACATTTAAGACTACCTGTTCTGACATTTATCTCTAGAACTAGGCCCAGAAACCAGAACAATTAGATTCAAATGACACTGCCTTGATATAAATTCTTAAAAAAAATAAAATGAAATGATAGTTTACAGATGACCATTCTCCAATTTTCACAGGAAATTTGGAAAACGCTGTTTGAAACCAGGAGGTTCTAAAAAATATATATGGATTTCTAGCTTAAAATTGCATGCAAATGGTGGTAACTAGATATCCCAGTCCTCAGAAAATATTTCTGGTTTTTTACAGGTTCAGAGGTATGCAAACTGAAGGGAAAGTCTAAGAGAAAGTTTGAGCGTATTGATAACACTGGTCAACAAAGTTTTATAACACTGGTCAACATGTTTATAAACATGACTTTTATAAAAGTCATGTTTCTGAAATAAAATTAGTCATTTCCTATCAATTTGTATGTGCTCAACATGAATATGACAGTCAAATTCTAATTTTGACTCTAGCTTATTTTTTTTTGTAATCTGCAATAAATTGATGTTTACATCATGAAATGCATGCCCATAGCAAGGTCTACGGTTAATATCTGTAATAAATCAAGTCATAGACTACTTCTTAGATTTCTTCACTTGTCTCTTGTACAGCTGTTCAGGAGCATCTCTGGGGAGTGTCCAGCAGTAGCCAGACAGCATTGTAGTGGACCATTTTCCCTGGTATCTTTGTTTCATTGATGCGATATCTTTTTTTTTTAAGATTTATTTTTTATTTATACATAAAAGCTGGGGCACAGGCCAGAGGCGTGGGCGGCGAGAGGGTTCACCAGAGACAGAGTGAGTAGCAGAATAGGCAGATCAGAAATACACTGCTGAGGGGAGCAGTGGGCGAGGCAGGAGAGGTCTGCCGCACCATGTGGGATTCTCCCTGGCCGGGTGTCGAACTTGCGTCGCTGCTGCCGACAGCTCCACAGCGCAGCGCTTAACCGCTGTGCCACTGGGGAGGCCCTGATGTGATAGCTTGATGAAAGCATTCGCCATGTTCATCACGAACCATACCACAGTTTTCAGGGAAGAAATCCAGATGGGAATGAAGGAAGTGGATCTTTAGAGACATATTGCAGCCAAGTTTCTGATACTGCATCAGCATGTCTTCTACTAGTTCCTTGTAGTTTTCTGCCCTAACATTCCCAAGAAAGTTTACAGACACTAGGCAAAAAGCATCCCATGCTTGTTTCGCATCACCCTGCAGCAAGTTGTTGAACCGGTCATCTTTGAAGAGCTCTCAAAACTGAGGACCCACAAAAACTCCCTCTTCCTCTGAGTCGAGGAAATTTTTCATGCAAGTATCAGAAAGCTGGCGAGATCCAGTCCACGGCTTTCACAAATGGCATTGATGGTCTTTTGCCATTGAACCACTGTGAAAGCTGTGTTGGACATGGAGCACAGCATATATGCGGGGCCCAAGGCTCATCTTGGTCACCAACCTTGCATCTGAAGTCAAGATGATAAGCCTTATTCACTTGAGAAGTGATACTTTTCTTCTGGTTGGCAAATGTCACTTCCCCAAAATAGAGAAGAAATTGGCCATGCTATTAATGCACTTTCAAGGCATTACTGTTCTGTATTGTGCCTAAATGGATGAAATAATAACAGTTCTATGGAACAGTAGCTTCAACTGTCTCACACAAAGTCTGAAATATTTTCAGTGCTCAACTTTTCCGACAGGGCTTTATCTAGTGCACTGCTGACGTCAGCTTACTTCAGCAGCCGCCTGGCAGTAGTATTACATTGCATCAGAAAATGATGCAGTCAACTCTGGATGATGTGTGCATGATGGTATTATGCAATGCGATGCAATATTGCATCATTCTAGGCTGATTTAGGATGTTGTTGCAGTCCTACTGGATAAATTTACACGGTGAAACATATACAATGAATTATATGAAATATCTTCAAAACGAAAGCTAATAAAAAAATTTTCAGGGTTATATTCATGTTCAGCACACCAAGATACTACAGATTAGGGCCTTTTTAAGTCAGTAACAATCTCAATGTTGACCAGTGTCACACTATTGTAACTGTAAACAAAGACAAGTTAGGTTGTGTAAGAGCAGACAGGGAACACTTATCTGTTGCTTAACAGTTTCTGAGGTGGGATAGAGCCAATTATTAAGGATAATATTATTCTTATTGTGTAAGAACATGCTGTGGTTAAGATACATTATCTTTCCATAGTCACAAGGATGGTCTTATTCTGTCCATTCTACAAATTTAAACATAGAAACTAAGAAAGTCACTCTAACTTGCCCATCATCCCAACTAAGTGGCACAATCTGATTTTTTTTTTTAAAGATATTAATGGTTAGTGTATACCTTAGCAGTCTGGAGTCAAACCTCCTGCAAAGCCTTCCTGCATTTGGAAGAAAAGGAAATGGCTACCCATAACCTAAATTTCAAAATATATCACCCACCTCCTCTCTGTCCAGGGGGTTCACTGAAATTAGAGTCTATCTGCAAGTAGTCAGCCTGTTCCCCACTTCTGCACATTCAGCCAACACTTTCTAATGTAGTCTGGACAAAAATGTCTATAGGAACCCTCAGCCAACTGGGAGTTGTAATGGGCTCAGTTACTCGGTGTAATGTGTTCAGGGAGATGTCAAGAAAGCTTTCTAATTTAAAATTTCCATCTATGTTTAGTGACTCCAAGTGACCACAAGCAGGACAAACTCCAAACTGCTTTCTGACATGCTTAGACTGATTTTCAAGATTTCCCATGTCCTGGATTGGCTTGACTTGGGTTTCTTGTTTTATGTTCTACCCAGTCATTGCATTTCCCAAGCCTTCCACTCAAGCTAAATTGGCCTTATCTGCCCTCTGAATATATCTCATACTACCTGCCTCTGTATTTCTGCTGAGGCCATCGTTTCCCCATATTCTTTCTCCTGTGTGATTTTTCCAGATTCTACCCAAGGTATATACTACCTCCGAGATCCAATTCTGATCCTTACTTCTCTCATTTGTTAAGCAATAACTACTACTTTTATGCCAAGTCCTAGACTGTGTGCTGGGTATAGCTATACTATGGTACCGTAAGCTCACATTCAAGTTGAAGGTAGAAGAAAGATGAAAATAGATTAATAGGCAATAGACAGCTACAAAAATGGTTATGAAGGGAACCACCTACAGTAGAAAACAATGGACTTCAGTGGAGTGACTGCTCCTATAGCAATGGGTAGAGACTTATCCAAAGAGTAATCATTGAGGTGAGGCTCTGGATGGCAAAAGTCTCTGGACAAATGGTGAGTGGCAAGAAGTGAGGTTAGAAATCCTATAAGCTTTCCCATCAGCAAAAATCTACCTTTTCCAAAAACTCATTCCTTAGTTTCTTAATTATTACTTGCTTTTAATCTCATCTCCTTACAGGTAAGATACCAGGAGAGCAGTGTCCTGGTTGCCCTATATCTTGTACCTGTGTCTTAGCTTTCACCATCAATAACAGCCCATGGAAGGTTCAAAATTAACGGTTGAGTTAAAGACTCCAGTGACTTAAAAGACAAGGTTTTCTATAGCCCAATGTCAAACACAAGGTAGATATCCATGTAAAGTTTGCTGATTGACCTGCCACTTCTTCCCCCTTGCTCTGTTAAAACACATCTATCTGCAGTCATACCAACCCTGATGGGAAAAGACTGTCTTTCTAATCTTATTCCCCTCTGTACTGTCTCTCCCTTCTGTGAAGTCTCTCTCACTCCAACCACATCCAAGCTGACTACTCCCTGCTCTGGACACATGACTTCCAACCTGAGGGTGATTCTAAATGAGTTTTACAAAAATTTAAAACTCTTCTAAATCATAAATACATAGAACTACTTTAATACATTCACCTAGAAAACATCAAAAAGTGAATTGAAAGTATTATAACATAAAATGTTAATAAATTATGAAGAGTCAAACCATTTTATTCTAGAGAGAAAGCAACCTGATCAAATATGATTCATTATATTTTTGAGACTACAGTTAAATCATGAAAGGTCTGGAACTAAGTTCAGTTCATTTCAGTTCAATTCATACCTATTTCAAGGACTCCAGAGCTTAAAATGTTACCTCAAAATTATGTAAGTTTAGGTGGAACAAATACATCATTGGTGCTCTTTAGTAAGTCACAATATTCTTTTCCCAATGCCATCCACTAACTATTCAGTCAATAGATTTTACTTCCTCTGATGGCAATCGGTTATTTTCAAAGTCAATAGTGAAGTTCTACATTTCTCTATGTCTAGACAAATGTGTTAAAGCCACTCAACTGGACCATCTATTTAAAATAAAATTTTCTTAAAAAATAAATAAATAAAAATAAATGTTTCTATATTAATGTAGATATTTTTAATTTATAAGGGAAATCACCTACAATAAGCATATTTTGAAATAGCACTTTTTAAGTCCCTAATCAATGAGTTGGTCATGGTAGTGGGGGGTGATTACTTTGACTCTGTATTTTGGGGAGGTAGAGGGTCATGTTGACTTTCTTATTCATTGCTGTCAGTAAATCATGTTTTTTAATTTAATTTTCATTTGTTTATTAGTACACAATTTTATGCCACTAAAATAGGGATTTATCACCATGGAAAATGTCAGTCAATCTAGAATACATCTTTCCAAAAATATACATATACACATGGTATTTACACTTGGAATAAGTCTAACCACTTTGCCATAAGGTTCCCCATGCATCTTGGTAACTATTATGTCTCACTACATAGTATCACAAACAACTCTATTTTAAAAGATTGAGATCTAAAATTGACCATACTGATGCCTCTTACAACTTTGTAGACCTACTTCAACTTGCATACTGAAATATTTTATCTATAAGTTGCATAGTTAACTTATTTGACATATGGGACCCTCTGCAAACCTAACCTGGAACTTAAAATCCTATTCACACTCCCATCAAAGCATCTGTTCCACCAGTGCTTATACTTAGTCTCCAGATAAAATATTGTTTAAGTTAATGTCACTTACTATTGAAAAATTTTTCTCTGATATATCCTTCATTTTTTAATCACAAATTGGTCTCTCATCCATTTCAATATTATACCTAATCTAGCAAAAACTTGTTAAGTATCCATACTTCCCTTCTACTGTACAGCAAACCTCTCATATTCCATATGCTAAATTTTGTCTCTTAACCATCAGCAATGTTTCTAAGTGATATCGAGGTACTCAGTGATAGATATCCAGTTGCTCGGTAATAAAGTAGCTCACTTTATAATTTTCTATGGATTAAAAGTCATTCTTGCCATACAAGAAAAACAAGTATTTTCCCAATGACATGAATCTGTTTGTTATTCAGTAGGTAGTCTCAAATAGGTATTCCTAGCTTTGTGCTTCATTTTGGTAAAATTTAGTAAGATGTTGGACATAGTTTATGACTTTAAGTTTAATGAAAAAAATTGAAGAACTGTACCTTTATCTTCTGGGTATTTAATTCTTAAATGACTTACTATTATAGGTATATAATAACCAGAGAAAAGAATAGTTATTCTAAGATCTTCTGTTGTTTTTTTTTTAAGATTTATTTATTTATGCATACAAGCTGGAGTGTAGGCCAGAGGTGTGGGGGAATGAGAGGATTCACTGGAGACAAACTGGGAAGCAGAACAGGCAGATCGACCCAAGTACACTGCTGAGGGGTGCAGCAGGCGAGGCAGGAGGGGTCTGCTGTGCCATGTGGGAATCTCCCTGGCCGGATATTGAACTCGTGCTGCAGTGGCTCTGGATAGCTTCATAGTGCTGTGCTTAACCCGTTGCGCCACCAGCTAGGCCCCAGATCTTCTGCTTTTTTTTTGATGTCCTACAGTTTCCCTGAGATGTATATAGGTTGCATTTATATCTTTCATTAAAACTGGAACATCAATGGCATTATCTCATTGAGTATTGCCTCTCTTGAATTCTCTGTTTAAAACTGTTTATTAATAAGTAGATTTTATATGTTTTTATCCCCTTGATCCCTCTTTGTACCCCTTTTATTCACACCTCTTAAACTTTCTTTCATGTTGTGATCTCCTCACTTTCCTTTGAGATATAGCAAGTTCTTCAAATACATCTTTCAGTTCACTAATCCCTCTCATCTGCATTTTAAAAGTCAATAGATGAATTTAAAAACATAAATTTCAATGATTTTTTTTTCATTTCAAAATTGGCTTTGTTCTTTTTCAAATCTTGGTTGCTATTGTTGTTTTAAACAATATAGCATCCTGTCCTTTCCCTACGTTTTTGATTCCCAATTTTATTTATATGATATGTTAACGAATTTAATAGTCATCCTGGAAATTCTATTAAACAAAATGTTTCATTTGTGGAGGCACATTTGATTTTTGCTTTTTCTTACTAACTCATGAAGGGTTGCATCCTCACGTGGCTCTGAATTCTGAATTGTGAACTCATATTCGGTAAGGATTTATCTGTGGGGATATTATGAAGCATAGATTGGAGAGATACAACCTCAAATACAGTTTGCATTTTTTTTCAGCCAGTTACTCAAGCAGCTTTCCAACAAGAGACTTTTTAATGTTAGTATATTAGTTTGTACATTTGAGAGTTCCTAGACCACAAGAGCTATATAATTTTAAACCGCAGAAATGAATGAGGCATTCCTACATTTAATAACTCTTAAGGGACATTTATTTTTATAAGGAGTCTAGAAAGATGGGCAAAATTACTTGATATCTCCCTTTGAAAGGCAACTCTTTTCCCCTCATCTGCTACCATTTTTTACTAAAAGCAACCAGGGCTCCTAGAGAGAAGGCTCATTTCAGTACGGGGGCAATGTAGATAAAAGAGGAATCTGGCACATGTTATGAACAAGAAAACAAGGAAGTTCTCCAAGAATAATGTGGGTAAGTTAAAAAAAATCCAAGATCCTTTATTAAGGGCCTCATATTGGTCAATTAGGGGATCATTTGAGTTTCAAAATGATATCAGATAAGCTAAAATCTATGAGTCTATATAGTTGTAAATGAGAAGAAGAGGTTTTTCTTATGTTTGTTTTTATTTTTTAGTTATATATTTATTAGGGTAATATTAGTTTACAAAAAAGCAAAATGCCAACTAATAAATACAGAAATAATTATTGGGTTGTAAAATTATTGGATACTACAACAAGTTGGTAAAAGTTTGAGAAATAGGATATTTACTTAGACTCAAAGTATATCTCCAAAACAATACCACAAACACAAAGGTCAAAATAGCAACTTTACAGTGCAGAAACAGACAGATACCTTTTTAACCAGGGGATTAAATTTAATTTCATGGATAGTACAAACAAACATGAAAGCGCTCTGGACATGGAGCATAGAGATGGTCATATCATTTCTTCAGTATTCCAACCCAAAATTCATGCCCAAATCCCATCATGAGGACATAGATTAATCCAAGATGAGATATATTCTATAAATTAACTAGACTGCACTCATTAAAAATGTCAAGGTCCATTTGGTGGTGGGCATGGTGAAATATAAACACTCCATATGAACTGAGGAAATGTATCCCTGGAATCTACACAGTGTTTTCCAACTAATGTTACCTCAATTAAAAAATAAAAGAGAAAAATGTCAATTTGAAGAAAAACCAAGGTCAAAGAACTGTTTTGGGGTTAAAGGAGACTAAATAGATATGACTGGACCTCCCTGGTGGTGCAGGGAATATCACCAGCCAGTGCCACATGAGTTCAACCCCTGGAGCTAACCCACATGATGCAGCAGACCTCTCTTGTCTCTCCCGCTCTGTCTCTTGTGAACCTCTCACGACCCCCCACCTCTGGCCTACACCCCAATTCTTGTATGCATAAATAAAAAATAAATTAAAAAAATAAAAATAAAGAGATATTGTGAGAGGGTGGTCCCCAGGAAGAAGGGTATGTTCCAGGTTCCCTGCCCCACCCAAGGGAGGGTGGAGCTGAGAAGGAGAGATAAGAAGACAGAGAGGAGAGAAAGGAAGAGAGGGAGCAGGATGGAGAGCCAGAAGAAGAACAAGGAGCAGAGAGACATGTGAGGAAGCTGCACTGGCCTGGACTGTTTGAAACAGATGTGGGTGAGAGAACAGTGGGGAGGTTGGCTATGGCAACGGTGATCTTGGTTTTGATTTTTCTCTTTAACTCCCAGAATTGTCTGACCGCTTCTGACCCTTTTCTATGGGTCCCTGCCAAAGGTGTTTTAGACTCATGGCAGGCGTTTGGGCCTTGCCTTGGGCCAATCCCATTTGGGTGAACTTTTGCCCACCAGGTGATGGGTAATTTTGGGTGCTTAGTTTAATAACTATATTCTTTGTCTTTTTTTTTTTAATTCTCTCTTTTTTTTTTTAAGACTTATTTATTTATGCATACAGGCTGGGGCACAGGCCAGAGACTTGGGGCGGCAAAAGGGTTCACCAGAGACAGAGTGGGCAGCAGAACAGGCAGATCGATGGAAATACACTGCTGAGAGGAGCAGCAGGAGAGGCAGGAGAGGTCTGTCGCACCATGTGGGAATCTCCCTGGCTGGGCGTCCAACTCGTGTCACTTCTGCCGACAGCTCCACAGCACAGCACTTAACCACTGCGCCACCAGGGAGGCCCTATATTCTTTGTCTTTTCTGTATTATCACACTAATTGTATTAAAGTTCCTTTTCCACTTTAAAGTCTTACATGTTTTGTCCTATGCGTCAGATGACAGAACCTATTTAGAAAGGGCAGGTTTGGGGGTTCTGGGGTGCCCCTCTCCCTGCCCTGTAACAATATGACCACTGAATGTAATGTGTGATCCTCGACAGGACACTGAGGCAGGGAACATCAATTATATCAGTGTTCAAGTTTCTTGATTGTGGTGATTGTGATGTGGTTAAAAGAATTTCCTTATTCTTCCATCATACATAGAGACATCTTTAGAGATAGTGGGATATGGTGTCTACAACTTATTTCAAATGATTAGGGATAAAATGAACGTATATACATGGAACAATGAAGCAAATGGAGGAAAAATGTAAACAATTGTGAAATTTAGGTAAAAGGTATACCAGGGATCTTTGTACTATTCTTGTAACTTTTAATTTGCAAAATCAAAAAATACATAAAATGAAAATATTTTTTAAAAATCTCTTAATTCACTCATCCAGGCATCTGTCAAAAACAATGTATTTCAATTTCAATATACTGAAAGCAAACAATTGAAGCATACTTTAGCCCCCCAAGCTCCTCCCTTGAAAATACTCCAGTAAGCCTCCTTGGTGGTGAAAGAGGTTAAGTCTCAGCACTATGAAGCTGTTGGCAGCCACTGCAGCATGAGTTCGATCCCTGGCCCAGGAGCAGACCCACATGGTGCAGCAGACTTTTCCTGTCTCACCCATGCTCCCCTCAGCAGTGTATTTCAGTAGATCCTCCTGTTATGCTCCCTACTCTGTCTCTGGTGAATCCTCTCACCCCTTCCGCACCACCATCAATACATACCTCTGGCCTACACCCCAGTTCTGGTATGCATAACATAACTCTTAAAAAAAAATAGTTTAGTGACATAATTACTTGTCATACTGCTGAATGAGGGTGCCAGTTTCTACCTCTATGCTAACATTCCTAGAGCTTAATTTCTTATTTTGAAGTTAAAAACTCAAGTAGAAATCATAATTACTTCCACCCATACTCCAATGTTGTTTTGTATAAGCTCAACACAAAATCTACTCTGGACGTCACTCTTCTAAAACCATACTGTAATATTAGAGGGTGTGCTATATGTTGGGTACTGCGGCAAGTGCTTTACAGATAATTCCTTAAATGACAATTTTATGAGGAAGTTATCAGCAATTAATGGGAAACTGGTAAGTAACTTACCTGAATCATGAACTAGTCAGTGCTAGAAGCAGAATTGAACTCAGGCAGCTCTGCCTTGAAGTCAATACTGTCAACCACCATCATACAATACCTTGTTTCTTCAAATTCTTTGTTCTGTACACCAGTGTAAATATGTGTACTGTTCATCTTTGTATTCTCAGTACTTAGCAAGCTCTTAGTAAGTTGTATGACACAAAATAGGTCTCAACAGTAATGGTTGAGTTAAACTACCACTTATTTTATGTCCCATTACCTGGCATTGTTATTTACAATTATGTTATGTTGATACATACCATGATATATAAAAAATCTCATCCTCTACCCCAACAGCTGGATCTCAGTTTCCTCTAGTGAGGGTCCTAAACTAAATAAAATTCCTGAGATTGTTTCTAGAGAATTGCTTCCTGCAACCTTCAGGTCTAACCATCTTTGGTCAAAAACCCTACCTGTCTGTGGACTTCTGCCAGGACCCAAGCTCCTTATTTCCCTCTGCTGTGTCCTCCCCAATAGGCTTTCTGTGTATCAGGAGCCTGAGAAGCCTCTTCAAGGTTTGCATAATATTTTAATTTTGTTTTTGTAATATTTAATATATCTGTATACAGACTATGCCCTTGAAGGAATAGTTCACATTGTTATGTTTACCTTTAATATTTGAAAGCCTTGACTTGATTTCAAACACATTTCACTGATCAATGTAACAATTTCTCCTTAATACTAAATATCTCAAAATCTGGCAATTAAAGTAAAAGGAAAGCTGGCAGTTAAAAAAGATTGTTTTCAAGACAAGAATCTGTTTATTATCCTTAATATTCAGAAGTGCTAGGAAAAATCCATTCTAACAAACACTGGATGTTTATTTATGGTAGCGATGATCATCAGTATAAATAAGGAAACGAAGGAATCTCCTGTTAAAATAAAATCTGAGAAGATGAACACGTCATTCCAAGACAAAAAAAAAAAAAGAAAAAGAAAAATCCATATATGGAAATAAAAATGTCTTCATTTTTCTCATACTACTTCTAATAGTACTTCCAGTCTTTCCTTATTTTGCTAATATGTACACGTTTTTAAACTAGCACAATGAAAACAAAAATTGTATGATTAAGAATCAGATTTGGTCTGGGAAAGAGTAATTCTATTTCAGAAGGCTTTGCTGTTATGTGTTCTGTTTGTTTCTTTGTTTGTTTTGAAATGCATTGCCCCTAGAGATGCTTACAATGAAACAACAGAAATGCTAATCCTCCTATCCAAAGTAGAAGAGATCAAGTTCTGCCCTTTGAACCATGTGACTCAATGTGACAAAGTAAGTCAACAGCAGATGCCAGCACCTATTTTAGAGTCTACTCCAGGGGCAGAGAGTGCTCTCCTGGGGAATACACACTTAAGACAAGGAGCCTGTGCTGGGAGTAACATGTGAACCTATTATGGAAGAACTAGGAAAAGAACAAACCTGCAACAAAAAAAAATAGACACTGGAGCCCTGCCCCCACAGTACTACAGTGTCACCAGCGCAGTCTGGAGTGGATAAGGCAAGGCCAAATAAGGTGCTGGCTCCTTCAACCTCTGCCACCTGCAGACAGGACTGGGAGGACCAGCTAACCAGGCTGAAGTGATCTCAGCTAGGAGGTTCGGGACTACCTGACAGGGAGAATAGCCCAGCAACTGAACTTAAAGCCATGACTGGGGCACATCAATGGCCCAAACTAATGGGGAGTAGCTGTCTTCATTTTTTCTTACTTCCCTTTCTATTCCAGAATTTGCTTTCACTCTACCCCTCATTACTCAGTATTAAAATATATATTTCATGCCAGTCTTACCCAGCAGACTACAAACTCTGTGCTTACTCTGCCAAAGTCTATGAATCTGTTACAGGGTAGGGAGAGGGGCACCCCCGAAACCCCAGACCTGCCCTGTTCTAAATTAGTTCTGCCATCCGCTACATCAATGCAAAACATATAGGACCTTTTCTGGAAACAAACTTTAATACAATTAGAAAAGACAGAGAAGACAAAGAATATAGTATCTAAGTCAAGCATCCAAAGATACCCAATCCCTTGTGGGTAAAAGTCCACCCAAATGGGATTGGCCCAAAGCGAGGCCCAAAAACCTGCCACAAGGATAAAATAGCTTCTGACAGGGACCCACGAAAAGAGTCAGAAAGAGCCAGACAATTCTGGGAGTTAAAGAGCAAAATCAAAATCCAGAGGGACATTGTCATAGCTAACGTCCCCACAGGGCTCTCACCCACATCTGTTTCAGCCAGTCCAGGCCAGTGCAGCTTCTTTACAAGTTTCTCTGCTCCTTGTGCCTCTTCTGACTCTCCATCCTGCTTCCTTCTCCTCCTGTCTTCTGTGTGTGTTCTGTCCTCTTCCCCAGCTTTTTATCTCCTGCTCAGCTCTACCCTTCAGTTCCCGTAATCCTCTCTTCGATGATGATGGCATTAAGGGATTAGTAGCCCTTAGTGTCTTGGATCTTTTTGATCTGAGGTGGAGTCCATAAACCTATCTGTGGAGTTTTTGCAGACGTCCTTTTTTCCCCCCAACAGTACCAAGTGCTGAGTTTCAAACTTTAATTGACTAAATGAATGTTCACCTCTCCGGACACATAGAAAGTGGCCTCTGTGCTAGTAAGAATGCTACACAAGTCCCCTAGCTGAGACTAACTGGTTTAGAAAGAAAACCTTACTTGCTGTTACGCTGAACAAGTCTGGTCTCTACTTGGATTCCTGAACATGGATGAGTCTCACTGGGTTGATCCTGGGCTATGAACCCCAGCTGCCCATTCAAAGTTTGTTTGAAATCCCAATCCTCCATTTGCCCCTGCATGCCTTTGCCAGACAGATGTGTACCTACTGATTGATCTATACATGGCCCTGCTTCAGATACCACATTTCCTTCCAGAGCAGCTGAAGCTCAGTCATTGGTTTGAGGTAGTATCTAAGGCCCAGCTAGGAGTCTGTCCAACCCTTCATTCACTATCCCATCCCGACAGCCATCAGTACGTTAGCATGGTGGTTGGCAGTGAACAGATGTGATCAAGGCTGCTGTTAAGGACTTCTTCACTGCAGATTAAAACATTTTATTCTAGGGACATCCCTGGTGGCGCAAAGGGTTAAGTCTCAGCATTATGAAGCATTGGGCAGCCACTGCAGCACGAGTTTGATTCTGGCCAGGGAACTTCCACATGGTGCAGCAGACCTCTCCTGTGTCGCCCACTGCTCCCCTCAGCAGTGTACTTCAGTAGATCTGCTTGTTCTGTTCCCCACTCTGTCTCTGGTGAATCTTCTCATTCCCCACACCTCTGGTCTACACCCCAGCTCTTGTACACATAAATAAATCAATCTTCAAAAAAAATTTATTCTATTAAGTACCAAAATAAAGTACCAAAACACCTGAATTAACATTAAGTAATTACTTAAATGTATATATATACACATATACTTGCATGCAAACACAGTATACATTAGTCAAAATCTTGAAATGTAATACTCCACACAATGTTTTATAACTGTATTGGAGTTACTCAAATGACTGTTGTGATGGTGTCAAATGTTTAGCTGCCATTCCCAACAATTTAAAGATTAGAAATTCTATGCTACCAGGGAAGCTTTAATTAAACCCATAGACTATTCAAGGTCCTATAACTAAACAACCTTTGATACACATTTACCCTGTGATGAAGATGCCTGAATAGCTTCAGGGGACTGGCATGTTCATTGTGCAGGAGACTTTACCCAGTGTCAGGGAAAACAGACCATAGAAGCTTGAAAACATTATTTCCACAATGCTGAAGAAAGTGTGTGCAGACAGGACGCGAAATCATTAATGTAGATCATTGTGTGGGAACCGAGAGTTTTGCTGGTTGCACACACACCTTTGATCCTTCTCAATCATCTTAAAGGCAAAGCAGCCCCTGGCACAGAGGTCACCCCAACATTAACTATATGCTCATCCCCAGACACATAGAGGCAAAGCTAGAGCTCCCAAAAGACTCCACAATCACAGAGCTGAGAGGTCAGTGTCCTAGGCACAAATTGCTCTACCATACACTTAAGATATCAGTAATGGATGTGCCTTCATTTGGTAAAAATCAATTTATGTTCTGATCAACTCTTGACCTGCCCGACACCACATGAGTCCCCAGCATTATTAGCCCAATTCTCCAAAAGGGTCTTTCAACTCACAGTTGCAGCGCCAGCAATTGTTGCTGGGCCCACCACCGGTGCCAGGTTCTACCATCTGTCCTGCACTGTTGTTCCATCTAAAGAAGAATCTCATTTGTCCAGGTACTGCCAAAGCCAGCATTGTCCACTTGGAGCTCAGCAGCCTTGCAGATGGCTGGACCTCTTTATGGAGAGTCTCTTGCTCAGGCTCTCAAGGCAACTGCTCTTAAGGTGTGGCTTTTCCAGGCTCAGGAGCTGGTTCCCTGTGCTACCTCCAAGACACAGCCCCCAGGCACTCAGGGCTTGTTTGCCCCTCCTCCCCAGCAAACACTCTCATAGCCTTAAGTGCTTGGCAATTTGGCTGCTTTTATTTCCAACCTGAGGCTCAATGCCTCTTTTTCCATCTCCCTCTTAAACCATTCAGTTGAATTGTATCAGAGGCTTTATTTTTTGGCTTCATAGAACTTGAGCTTCTGGCAGTTTTTAACAAAAGGTGATCACATCCTTTTGCTCTAATGATGCTACACTCTCCCAGTTTTTCCTCTACCTTGCAAGCTACACTTAGTCACCATTGCACACTCTCTAAGTACTGGGATTATTATTTAAATCCTTAATGTTAGTATCTATCTAAGTAACATTTCCTCTAAGTGCTTTGCAGGTATCACCTTATTAATGCTCCAAGTACCAAATCTTAGACATCACCCCATTTTTAATCTTCTAGGTTATATCGCCAAATCTTATGGCCATAAATATCATATATTCATTCACAGTTCCCAATTTATACCTCTGTTTCCCTGGAATTCCAGATTTATATAACCAACTCCCAGTTCAACATTTCCACTTGCACTTTTGACAGAAATCCCCCACCCATTGTGGTGGGGAGGGTAAGAATAGAAAAGTTGGGAAGGAGGTACCACAAGACCAGAACCCTGCGGGGGGGGGGGGGGGGGGGGGGGGAAGGGATTAACATAACCATAACCCAGCTATAGGGACTAAAAATCCTTAGGCGCCAGTGTCCAGATCACAAGGCACAAGATCCAAATTGATGCCAGACTGCTGTAGAGTGTCACAAGCAGCA
Source organism: Scalopus aquaticus (assembly GCA_004024925.1). Taxonomy (NCBI): domain Eukaryota; kingdom Metazoa; phylum Chordata; class Mammalia; order Eulipotyphla; family Talpidae; genus Scalopus; species Scalopus aquaticus. The sequence continues at coordinate 72,268 of PVIJ01004776.1, forward strand.
CCAGAGTTTACCACTGTAGGATCTCAGGTCCCTTTCAAACTCTACATAGTTATCAAAAACCAACAACAAACAAACCACTCCACAAAGGAATTGTAACAGGGTGGTCCCCAGGAGAAAGGGTGTGTCCCAGAGTCCCTGTCCCACCCAAGGTAGGGTGGAACTGAGCAGGATATAAGAAGCTTGAGAAGAGAGACAGGACACACAGAGGAGACACAGAACACAGACAGAAGACAGGAGGAGATGGAAGAAGGATGGAAAGTCAGAAGAGGCCCAAGGAGCAGAGAGACTTGTAAAGAAGCTGCACTGGCCTGGACTGATTGAAAGAGATGTGGGTGAGAGACACATGAGGAAGGTAACGAAGGCTGTGTTGATTTTGGTTTTGATTTTGCTCTGTTCCTCTCAGAATTGTCTGTTTCTGACCCTTTTGGATGGGTCCCTGCCGAAAAGCATTTTGGTTCCTCCCAGAATTGTCTGGCTGTTTCTGCCCCTTATGTGTGGGTCCCTGCCAAAAGCTGTTCTAGACTTGTGGCAGGCTTTCGGGACTTGCTTTGGGCCAATCCCGTTTGGGTGGACTTTTACCCACGAGGAGTGGGATAACCTTGGGTGCTTGACTTAGAAAATATATTCTTTGTCTTCTCTGTCCTTTCTAGTTGTATTAAAGTTTATTTCCACAAAAGGTCCTATATGTTTCGTATTGATGCGGCGAATGGCAGAACCCATTTAGACCAGGGCAGGTCTGGGGTTTCGAGGGTGCCCACCTCCCTGCCCTGTAACAGAATGAGCCCCTCCCAAAGAGAAGAAGACTATTATCAGTGCAATCTGTGCACTGGCGGGGGCAGCAGTGCTTCTGCCCACCTGTGCCTATGCAGGAGCTGCCAACTCTGTCCCTCCCCAGGGCATCAGCCCTCCTGCCCACCGTGACCTGCCCCATGCCGGGTCTTCTCTTCACTGACCTCCCTCAGCAAGGGGAGCTCTCCTCAGGACTGCCCGCCTGCCTGCGACCATGCAGGCCTCTCTCTTAGCAAACCTGCCCCCTCTAGGGGCAGCCTTTGCTGCCTGTTTGTGTTTATGCAAATGTCCTGTATTCTTCTCTCCTTTCTGTAATAAACCTATCCTTTTTGGTATAACTAACAGCTCTGTGTCATGGGAAAACTGAAAGGGGACCTCTAGTGGAGCCTTTCCCAGAGTGAATCCAAGGACCCCACTCTCTGAACCCAACATCTCCTAAAACAACTTTAATTGCATCCAAAAACCAAACTATTTCCCTGACTAAATATGCCACGACGCCATTAAATCTCCTACAGGGCAGAAGAAAAATCTCTTCAAAGATGTTTAGGCCAAAAATTTGCAGTCACATTTGGTTTCTTTCTCTCTCAACCCCACAACTGACCTCTACTATAATCTGTGCCTCTACCTGGTCGCAAGAGGTGTCTGACCACCTGTCTTCACTTCTGTCATCCTTGCCCAAACCATCGTCATCTCCAAACTGGATAAATGGGAAAAGCCTTCCTTCTTCCACTCTAATCTTCTATTGTCTTTTTCTACACAATAGCCAGAGGGTTGAAAAATCCTCCACTGGCTTATCTTACCTAAAATACAAAGTCCTTTCTACAGCTTAAAGGCCTGCAGTTAATTGGCGCCATTGTTGCCCTGGCCTCACTGCTCTCCAACACCTTGTCCCCTTTGACCCATGTGCTATTCCACAAGCAACTTGTTCTTCCCTGTGCTTGGAATGTTCCTTCTGGAGACCTCTGCTTGGTTTACTCCATTTCATTCAGTTCTCTGCTCAGCAGCTCCCTCCATATTACTTGTTTACCTCTTCCCTCTATTATCTTATCTCAAGTTTCTCACAGTACTTATCCTACCCATACATACATTTGTTATATACATAGTAATGGCTTTCCCAATTTATTATAAGATGTCCTATTTTCTTTATTATCCTCCATGTCTAAAATTAAAAAAAAAAACCTTGCAACCATAAATTACTATTTTTTCTAATCAGTGATTGAAGTTTCTTGGCTTAAGCCAGTTAGAGTTTAATTCCTTTTGGGGGGAGTGTAAGTTAGTTAGAGTTGAATTGCTATCATCCCAAAATAAAAGATTTGAGGTAAAAATTAACCCTTTGCACTCCGCTGTCCCCTCTCAGGGGACATCGGAATTCTAGCATATCATTCGGAGGTCCCCTCTCAGGGGACATTGCAGTTTATGCACATTTGTCGTTATAACTTGGCCACATCAAGAAGGGATAATCCTAATTCAATTATGACTCCAATAACAAAGGAACTGTGATAGGAAATTTCTCCCAAACAAATAACATTTTATTAAATTGGAAATGATGCATGGAACAAAAATAAGTAATTTTGAAAGATATAGGAAAATAGTAAGTGATTTCAAATCCAGAATTCTGCCTGACAATTGCTATTTTAGAGCCTGAGGTTCTGATTTTTCAACATATCTAATTTTGGCTTTATCACCACAGAGGATGATAACCTCTAGGTTAAGTAAGCTAAGTAGCCACTTCTATCACATTGTGATTCTTTAGATTACTAGGTGATCAAAAACTACCATTCATTATTCCACCCATTTAACAGCTTGGATTTAGTGTTCAAATTATCACCACTTGCCTGAGAGTTTCCTGGTTATAGCACTGAAAGTTCCCTGTCTTGAAAAAATTCAGTCCTATTTAAGGGTGGGTGGTCATCCTACAAAAATATCTTTTTAGGATTTTGGCCTGAGCAAGAGATAGAATCATTAACTGAGATACAAACAACCTGAGAACAAGACAGGGTGAGGAGGGGGTGTGAAATCAAGACTTCTTTTCTGAGGAGCCAATTAGGTATACTAGTGATTACTGGATAAATGAGCCCAAAGTTAAAGAGGCAGAGTTACAGCCTATGGACCTGTTATTTTATTGATAACATTTTAGAATTGAATGATGTTATGCAGGGAGTGAGCATGGCAGAGTCTACCAACACCTCTTTTGAGGTTTTGCTGTAAGAGAAGTTCTGCAAATAGTTACCTGAGTACTAAACACCTGAGATTTGTGAGGACCTGGATTCATCGAGATAGGTCTCAGGTGATGGGAACATCATTGTTTTAAATGTGGTAGAAAGCTTTTTCTCTTCAGAAATATCCAACATCAGTATCCCCAATACTAGTTTTTCAACCAATCACGTCATACGCTTTCGAAACAAATTAAGGGCTTCTTGTTCAAAATGGTCTCTGACTAGGAGAGGCCAAGACAATCTCACTTGGCCTATCACTAAGCTACCCATTCAGACAATTTAAAAAAAAAAAAAAGCTCACTACTTTGGAAATCAGCACTGCCAGAAGATATAAAACCAGAGTGTGAAGGGGGCTGATGCTGCTTGTAAAGTAGATACAACTAGAGGAGAGAAAACTCATGAAGCACAGCTCAAGCAAAATTGAGATAATTTGATGAAAGATACCTTTTCTGACTTCCAGAAGTGAAAACAGGCGTTAACTTTGGTTCCCTTATGAATTCTTACCAAAACTACAGGATAAATTTTATTTGAAGGCTTCAGACAAAAAAAGAAAAAAATCCACAAAAGAAGAAAACAACAGCACAACATTTAAAACTGAAATGTAAATAGAAAAAAGCCGACTTACACACGAGAGTGCTGGATCCTGAAGATGTTGTTGGGGAGAGCTCAGAAACAGCTCAACTAGTATCACAGATATTCACATCTGATACAGTCCATCAGGTATTGGTAGCATCTGGTGCCTCTGATGTAGAGCTGGAGGTGGAACTACAAAGAGCAGAATACTTTAAAAGTTTGCTCAAGAATCTGTTAGTGCCCTGTAGGGTAAATGAAAGAAAGATCAGGATTTTCTGCCCTATCACCATTACTATCAACGATAGACGCTTGCGGTCCACGCATGCCTGATGGTGGGCACCTGAAGCAGTGTGTGGGCAGGTGTGAGTGGGCACACCTGGGCCAGAGACTGAGCTTATAAGTAGTAGCAAGGGCAGCAGCAGAGAACAGAGCATGAAGGCAGAGAACTGTTGGGCGGGGTGGAGCAGAGAGACAGCAAGAGAACACCAGAAAGCCCAGAAAGACTGAAGATTCGACAGGGACCCGGCCCCCTACCTGCCCTGTACCTGGCTTCCTCACTACAAAAGATCATTAAAAGCCTGCAAAAGCCACCAGGGGCTCTAGGACTCCTTCTTTACCCATCTGTGGATCACAGGGAACCTGCCCCGTGCCTTGCTGGTGCTACATGCCCCTAAGCCACTGCTACTTACTCTATGATGCTGAATGCCCTTCACTGTCCATTGCGGCAGAAGAGGGAAGATTTTTTTTCTTTAAAAATAATAAAACATTGTGGTTTTGATTTGCATTTCCCTGATTATAAGTGATGATGAACATTTTCTCATATAGCTGTTGGCCATTTGCTTTTCTTCTTTGGAGAAGTATCTTTTTAGCTCTTCTGCCAATTTTTTGACTGGATTGTTGACTTTGTTTTTGTTGAGTTCTGTGAGCTCTTTGTGGATGTTAGTTATCAGTCCTTCATTGGTTGTATTGTGTGCAAAGATTTTCTCCCAGTTAGTAGGGTGTCTGTTTGTTTTGATTATTGTCTCTTTTGCTGTACAGAAGCTTTTTAGTTTGATGTAGTCCCATCTGTTTATTTTTTCCTTGACTTCCTTTGCTTTTTGGGATGTCTTTAAAGATTTTGCTGAGATGTATGTCATGTAGAGTTTTGCCTATTTTCTTCTATAAATTTTATGGTTTCAGGTCTTACATCCATGTCTTTTATCTATTGTGAGTTGGTTTTTGTGTATGGTGTGAGGTAGTAGTCTAGCTTCATTTTTTTGCATGTAGTAGTCCAGTTTTCCCAGCACCATTTGTTGAACAAGCTAACCTTGTTCCATTGCATGAAAGGCGCACATTAAAAAACAGGCAACAACAAATGCTTGCGAGGATGTGGAGAAAAAGGAATTCTTCTACACTGCTGGTGGGAATGCAAACTGGTCCAACCACTATGGAAAGCCTTATGGAGTTTCCTCAAACTAATAAACATGGAGCTACCACACGACCCAGCAATATCACTTTTGGGAATATACCCAAAGGACACAAAAACACTAATTCAAAAGGATACACACACCCGTATGTTTATTGCAGCACTATTTACAATAGCGAAGGTATGGAAACAACCCAGATGCCCCAAAATAGATGACTGGATCAAGAAGATGTGATACATATACATAATGGAATATTATTCAGCATTCAAAAAAGATAAATACATGCAATTCGCAGCAACATGGATGGAACTAGAAGGGATCATGCTCAGCGAAATAGGCCAAAAGGAAAAAGAAAAGTATCAAATGGTCTCTTATAACAGGAATATAGGGGAACCAAATACAAGAGTGACAATCAGCGAGAAAGGGGAGAGGATTGGGGCTCAGAACGGGGGAGAGGGGAGCACAGGGGACTGTGGTGACGGTACACAGGTGAATTGGTGGTGGGAAACCTACGGGGAATATACAGTAATGTAAAAGACATAAATAAAAATAATAAATAATTAATTAATTAAATAAAACAGACACTCTTAAAATAAAATAAATAAATAAAATAAATAAATAAAATAAAATAAATAATTAATTAATTAAATAAATAAAACAGACACTCTTAAGACCAGTGAAAGCCAAGCATTGTTTAGGGTGGGAGCACCATACTAAATAATAGTAAACTAAATGAATATTTACATCCAGATGCTGTCTTCTTCAAATGTGCATGTACCCCTGTCTAAATGTAAAAACTATATAGCTCTTAAATGAAAACATAGATATTCATAACTTTGGGTGACACAATGCTTTCTTAGATACAACATCAAATGTACACTCAAAGAAGAAAATAGATGAATTGGCTTTAATCAAAATTTAAAATTTGTAGTTCAAAGAACACTATCAAGAAAGTGCAAAGTCAATGGAGAAAATACTGGCAAATCATATCTAACAAAGGACTGGTTTGAAGAATATATAAAGGACTATTATAAGTCAACAATGAAAACACAATTTTAAAATGGGCAAAGAATTTGAATAGATATTTCTTTAAGAATATATCCAAATAGGCCAGGAAAGGATGTGAAACATCATTAGTCCTTATAGAAATGCTAATGAGAAACCCATCAGGATGACTGAAATAAAAAAAATAACTTTTGGTGAAAATGTGGAAAAAAATGGAACTGTCAGACATTGCTGATGAGAATATGAAGTGGTACAGGGAACTTTGGGAACAAGTTTGGCCCTTACTCAAAATGTTAAACATAAAGTTATAGAATTCAATAATTCCATTTTTAAGTTGTATGGACAAGAAACAAGAAAAATGAATAAAAAAAAAACTTGTACACAAATTAACATTTATTGTAGTACTATTCATAATAAGCCAAAAAGTAGAATTAACCTAAATGTTAATCAATTGATGAACAGCTACACAGAATGTGTATTCATACAATGGAATAGTATTCAACTATGAGAAAGGAATGGTGTTCTGACATATGCAAGTATACATGGAGGAGCCTTGACAACATCATGCTAAGTGAAAGGAGCCACAAAAGACTATATTTATATGATCCCATTGATATAAAATGTCCAGAACAGGTGAATTTATAGAGACAAAGTCAATTAGTTGTTGTCAGAGCTAAGGAAAAGGGAGCATAGGGTTTGATTTTAATGGATAAAGTACTCTTGGAATTAGATAAGCAGCAACTAAGACACAGTTTTATATAGATATAAAACCACTGACTTGTATGCTTTAAAATAGTGAAATATGTGAATTATATCTCAATAAAGCTTTTACTTAAAAAAAGACGAAGCTATAAAAAGAATTTTCATGATATAATTCCCCCCATTTGTAACATATTTGGTAGAGGTAGATGAAGTAAAATTGTGTTAATTTTCTCATGTATTAGTAGTTCCCTTTTGTTTTTGACATTTAGAGAAATAAAAGAAGCTTCTTATAAAGACAATAAGAAGATACAGACTTAAGAGAAAGAATGACAGCATAGTTCCAAAAGCAGAACAAAAATTAAATATAAAAAAAGAATAGTTTAAAAGAGGGCCAGTAAAACCAATAGATGAAAATTCATTCAAGTCTACCACAGAAGTTGAAAATTCTCAAATTGAGCCAAGTCGACACTCAACTAAGTTACTTATTAAGGCCTAACATTGAAGAAGACATGAAGTAATCTTGACTGAAGAGTAGAAGATTTCAGAATGTATTTCATTTCCTTCTTTTTCATTGTCTCATTGAGAAATCTTCATCTCTAGAGTCTCCTGGGTGAAAAACACTGTTCTTTAACTGTTGTTCCTCCTAGGCCTCAGGAGAAAGCAGGTTCATCTCCTGTGGCAGCCACTATTGGCCGCTTAAATGACCATCATTCCTCCTCCTTCCTTGATAACCCACTCCTGATTTTGTTAAATTGTGAACCAGCCCAGTGCTCAGAGGAGGCCAGCCACCCAGTACTTGCCCTCCCCAAGGAAAGAGTCCTGGTAATTTTAAGCCAGTAATTGTAACCTATTCCTTTGCCAGTGACTACTGTAGCAAAGGACAAGCAAGGGACACAATTCTGGACCCACAAGAGGGGAAATTTGTTAGGGACAATCTGGGGAGGGTTTCCTTTGTAAAAGAAGATTTTCCGCACCTTGAATAATATTGTGTAAGACCTATAACAGGACTATAGGGAGGCTGGGTGGGAGAGAGACAATCAGTGGGGGGGGGGGGGGGGGGAGGGAGGCGGAGGGAGGGAAGGAAAAGGGCACAAAATGGAATAGAAAAGAACACAAGGGACCATGAAGATGGATCACGGGTGAATTGGTGGTGGGCTACCCAAGGGGAATACAAAATGTAAAAAACATAAATAACAATTAAAATATATATTTATTAAAAAAAAAAGACAGGATGCAGCTGCTAGAATATACTGGGGAAGGGGTGTAGATGACACGTGAAGACTAGAAAGAGAGCTGAAGAGGAGGAAAATAAGGGTTCTTGACAACAAACTTAATCCCGAGAACAATCACATTTTTGGTTTTAGAAGATAATACATTTTTATTCATATTCAATCACATTTGTTTTAAGTTCCAGACAAAATCATCTTAACCACCACATTATTTACCTGACACATGAATACCTAAAACTTAAGATAGTGTTATGTTTGCATGGTGGATTTAGGGAGCATCCACACGGAATTGAATTATTTGGGGGCTCAAAAGTATTTGAAATGACTGGACTAATGTAATCAAAGGTTGTACAGATAATCAAAACAAGAAAGTAAATCCTCCAAAAGCAAACCTCAGAAGTGTCCCTAGGTTTTTATTCATTAGTGATTCTAGTTGTTTATTGTGAATTTTATTGATAATAAGACAGAAATTGGGGATAGAGAATAGGAGAGAATGTTTTTTAAAAGCAGAAAATTTGGGGAGGTGGATTCATTTGTAAAGCCCAGTGAAATTGTCCTTTGTTTTTAAGTCAGGTGGAGTTGGCCCCCATATTTACTAAAAACATTTTTAAGTTAGTAAAAATCTCCTAATATTATGTGACCAGACTCTTCCCTAATTTCTTTTTATATATTGGGACTCTCATGTGTGCCATGAGTAAAAGTAGTTAAACTGTATGATAATAAAAGATTAACAAAAACAAATGCAGTGACTTGGAAATAAGCTCATACACATGCACACATAGAATACACTCATACTCCTAAATTACTTCTGGTTCAAAGATGGAATCTAAACTACAATTGCAGACTATTTAGGAAGTAATAATATTGAAAATGCAACACACCAAACTTTAAATGATATGGCAAGAGCTGTATTCAGCAAAAAATAATCCACAGTCTAAATACTTTCATTATAAAAGAAAGAATAAAATCAATACTAGAAACTAGAAAAACTACCACAAAACATATCAAATAAAAATAGAAATGAGGAAATTACATGATGAAAGGAAAAAGGCAACAGAATATAAAAGGGGTAAATAGTATAAATTCTTTTTAAAATCCAAGATTTTGGTTCTTTAAAAAACATAATAAATCCCTGCCAGGGATTAATCAAGAAATAAGTGAAAGTATGAATGCATGACATCAGGAATGGTAACACTTCTCTAGAAAAATATAAGCAGGTCAAATTTAGTTAATAATTGGTAGAGAAATTGAGTAATGCAAGAACTATGGAAGAAATAAATTGTTTCCAATGAATTATTTCAATAAAGATTAGTCCCAGACAGTTGTCTCAGTAAGTTTGATCACATACTTAAGAGTGAGATTATTCCATTTCAGCTGAAATTCTTCCCAATTCACTTTGCAAAAAAGGCACAAACTTTGCATAAAAATTCTAGAGAGCAACACGAAATGAAAACCAGACTAATTTTACCAAACTCTGAAACTCAAGCATTAAGAGAAATCATTCTCTGAGTCCCAAGATTCAATAAGCCATGTTTTAACCATTTACTTAGCTACAGCTTAACAGAGATAGACACATTTCCTGCCCACATCCCATCAGATTCAATCAATTTCACATTCTGAGATCTGAGACTCATCTGCTTGAAAGTAACTTCTCATTTCTTTAAACAGAAAGGAAAACCATTGACTCATATAATGTCAAAGTCTAGGGATATGGTGACTTCAGGAATGGCTGGATCCAGGGATACAAGAAATGACAACAGAGTGATCCAGTGCATGAGGCACATATGCACCTACCCACATTCCACTCTCATGCACCATAGCACCATAGCATGAACTGCATCCTTCCCGGGGGGAGAGACCTCTTTCCTATGCACAAAGTTGTCGGCTGGTTTGCCACCCTGGAAAAATCTAAAACTTACTACCATAAATGTTTGGCAAGGCAAGGCAGAAGAGACAGTAAGCCACTCCAGATAGTTAGTGGTAGTTTTAATTAATAAAGGGACTTGCAAACAGGGTTTGTCTTGAGTGGTAGCAAAATAGGTAGGTCTCTTCACCCACCCACTAGAATCATACGAGTTTACAGAAAGGCCGTAACTGGGTTCAGTCAGTTTTCTTCTCCAGGTGGTGTTCAACACCCATTGCCTTCTCAAAGCTGTGTCCTTGAAAACAGCTCCCACTAAGGAATGGTGGGCGGAGTGTACACTCCATGGAAAGGAAGGGAAGGAACCTCTAGCCACACAGTGGTCATATCCTAGCAATGACATCCTTCAACAGTGTCTATTTACCCAGCCAGACATACATATAAAGGAGACACCTTCCTCTAATTATTCAATAGCTCCATTCAGACAGGGAGTCTACCTCTCTCCATCTCTTATTTTCTGGTCCTCTGATAGTTTAATCACAGAGAGGCTCTCCTGGCAGTGACCAACATGATGCTAGACACCTCTGAACTTGCTTTGTGCTTAGTGCCCGAAATCCAAAAAGGTGAATGCAGCCTTTTCCAGATAATTCTATGGGGGGGGGGAATCTTGCTGCATTTTCACTATCTAAACTTGAGTCATGGACCTTGGCTAGCAACTCTTGAAATGCATGATTCAGAAGTGGAGAAAGGTATTGTTCTGTGAAAACTTACAATGCTATTACCAAAGATGAGAATAGAAACGGAAAACAAAGTTTGCAGGTACTTTTCCCTTTTCTTTTATTGGTCACCCAAACCGTTATCATCTTACTGACATTTGCATGCCATTTTACCAGCTGTATGTTCCTCACAGCGTTAAGGGAAAATCAAATGAGGCTCCCTGCGAACTAGCAAGAGTTCGCAGAACTTATAAGAGACTTGTAAGAGACTTGTGACAGATACAAAAGTTTGTCAACACTTTAAATTTCATGTGCACACACTTACGGTGTTATGCGCCTACAATGCCAAGCTTTATTCTGGTATTTTGGTTTGGTTAATATCTCTTCCTAAACAGAAATATAATGTATCCAGATTCTAATCCTATTGCACATAATCAAAATTCTACCAGGAGAACTTCTTTTATTAGACTAAAATTTGTATGTCAAGCTGTTAAGTCCAGCTTTTTATGTAGTAGAAACATTTTATGGATTGATTTTGAGATTGATTTTGGGGGAAAGGTGAGGTGATGATTAGAACTCCATGGTGATATTACTCTGTTTTCCAAATGTTCCTTTCAATTGCTGCTCTAATGTATTCAGAAAAGGTAAAAGTGGAGGTTTCTATATTAACCGTAGGTCCTATTATACAATATTGCTTTGAATGAAATGCAATAAATGGATATGCATCTATTCAAAACAATAGTGTATGAATGAAGGTGAGACAGTTTGAATGAACTCAGGAGTCCCTGACCCTGAATTCAAGATTCAAAGAACACAGAAGAATCCATTTTCAACCCACACTTAGGGGTTATGACCCATCAGAATTCTAAGTTTGGAGGTGTGATCTCTTAACTCCTGGAGAAAAGCTTTCATAGACAAATTAAGAAGACAAGAGTCAGAAAATAACTGCTCGGTTAGGATGAGAGCACACATGAGCTTATAGGCAGGTATTGCTTTGATTTATCTTATAATTTACCTTAATTGTGTAGAAAGAATAGATAGCCAATAAAATTACCCATTCTGGGAAATAGAAATGAAAATAAACTCCAGTTCAGAGAGAGGGAGGCATAATGCAAATTCAGGGGTCTTAGAATCACCCAGATAAAGGGAGTTAGACTCTGCACTTCTTTCTGGTGTGAGCTCAGCTCTGTGCTGAGATCAGAGAAGAAAAGTGGGATGTGAAAACAGTGGAAAGTAAAAGCCTCATCTTCTCATCTCCTCTGTCCCTGCTAAGCTCTGATTCATGTGGCAAATGTTGTTCTCTGTTTCCTTCACTTTCTTGGTGAATGGACAAAACACTGTACTTGAGGTTTGTTGTAAACCTGAAATAAGCTAATAAATGACACATCAAAATTGCAGAGCTGAAGCATCAGGCAGGTCAATTATATGTTTGTTTGTTTTTTTACAAATAATTAAGGATACATCAGCGAGAAAGAGATTGAGGAGGGTTCATTTTAGAAAATAAGCATTTGGAAACTATTTCCCTTCACGTTGTACATGTTAAGAAACTACCTAAAATTCCAATGACTTTCCATCAAAGACTCCTGCAGAATTGGCAAGATCAGTGTGACATAAGTCAATTACAATTGATTTACGGGATCAGATTAACTCCCCAACTCAGCACATTGCAGGCGCTCAGGCACTGGGGTCCTGCTGCAGAGCTGCATGGGCTCCCAGAGTGCGCCCTCCGCCAGCATCGATCCCTTTTGCCTATGCTCCCACAGAAGCCTTAAGTTTCACTGTATGTGCTGCAGTCTTAAGGCTCTTTGTGTCAACCTTGCACCACTTGTGTCTCACCACTGTCTGCAGGTAGGGTGATGGCACTTTAAAAACAGGGAAAGTGAGATTCAGCACCAGACTTCTTCCCTCCACAGTTCAGCTGTGTCAGAGCCAGAACTCACATTTCCTGTCTACATTTCTCATATTTATTTAGCCTATAAGGAAGCTTCTAGAACTTTATTTGTTCTACATTCATTACATTTACGAAGGCAATCTTTCCCCCCCCCCTCAGTTATTGAGGTAGATAATAACTGTAAAGGCTCTCTTCTCATCAGTGTTTCATCTCATAACCAGGAGAGATCTCTCCCTAAGGGAAGGCCCCAAGTCCTCTCAGCTATACTGTGCCTCCGCTCATACAATGCCTTGGAGGTTTCCAGCGGCAAGATGTGTTTGGTTATTTTAATGTTTTTACTGGTAAAAAACAAAACAAAACAGCATTTTATCAACCACATCCCATGTTAAATTAGAGAACAGGTACCACCATTCCACTAAACATTTGTCCAAATGAGACATTATAAGAAATCTTGGAAGTTGGTTCTCTGGGCAGTAAATTTCAAAGTTGCAGCCTCTCCTCTGTGGCTTTCCTCCCTTCTCCAGCCCTCAGCCCCGTTTCTCTGGTAATATTTTTTCTGTTAATGGAGAACAGGCTCTGGAGCAGTCTGCTTGTATTGAAGAAATGCCTTGGCTTTTAACATCTTGACTTTAGCACAGATTTTCTTTCTCCAAGCTGTCTCTTTCTGGTTTCTCTGGGCTATCTTTGCCTAATTTTGTTTCAGAGTATTTGTCTTAGTAAAAAACATCCTCTAGCTCTGCAAATCCATCACACTACATTTGCTTCTATTTATACAGGTCTCTTGCACATAAGGGGCAGAAGCACAGTTATTTATGTCTACATCTGTATGTATATATAATAGATTTTTTTTTTCACACAAATCTCCCTGGCTTTCCATGTCTTCAGTGGAGCTTTAAAACCTCCAGGCAGATTATATCAATGCTTCATCAGACTTCCATTGTTCATGTAACAGACAATGCTCTGAATGGTTCCAAAAGAAAATCACTACCTGCTGATAGCCAGGGTAGATGTCACTTACCAGATGTCTGGCTTTCATTGTTGCTAACTTGTTTAATTTCTGCATCCAGCAATGAAAGTGTTTTGATCCTTCAAAGCAGAATGTGCTCTGCACCAATTCATTCCAAATGGCCTCTCTTTAGATTGAATTTTTATTTTATTTGGTTGAATGATTCTCTTTCATTTAAACCTGTATTTATGTGGAAAATTAAAATAATGCATTCCACTTTGCATTTCAAAAAAAAAGAATCTTCGTGTTTATGAAATCACTTTTGAGTTGCAATTACAGTTATTTGTCTCTGGGATACACAACATGTAATTGGGTCAACACTGTTAATGAGCGACTACTGTTATTGTTAATGAGCTACTAGTGATAGTTTCAATGTTTCGTCCCCAGCAGGTGGTAAATACAATATGTTAAGATAGATAATTATGTTAATTTTTCAAATATCCACAGACCAAAGAAGTCATTAAAAACATACAACTAAGAGGTTAACAGGGATAAACACAAAAGGAGGGTCTACTTGGACCCTCCTTTTACCCAAAGGGCATTAGTCTTTCATTCATAGAAACTAGGTGGTATATCATGGCATTTGGTCCTGTTAATTCATAGTTCATCAAAATGTCAAGCAAAACGAGCTGTGTTGATCTGGTTTTGGACACTGTCAATATGGATAAGTAATAGACCTTAATACTGTGGGCTTAAAATGTTTGACTTTGTAGGACAAACATCATTCAGGTAGTCAATAAGAATTTTATTGTTTCATCCTAAGAAAATTACTGTGTGGAGCACTTACAATAACTAATAGACAATCTGATTCCTGTCTACAAGAAGTTTACAAAATCATTAGAGAAGTGAGATGTATATATGGGAGGCAGTTGGCAAGACAGAAGAACCAAATACGTAGTAGAAACAATATGGAATTTGAAAGAAAAAAAGGTAGGCAGGATTAGTAGGAAAAATTTTCAGGGAGAAAAGAGTTGGTATCAGTTAAAATTTTGACCTACAATCTAGCTACAAGCTGAATTTAACATTGATGACATTATAATTCTCACATTTAAATTTTGAAGTTAGACATTCCAGTATTGGAAAAACAACTCACTGGTGTCACTGGTAATACTTTCTATTTTTTGTATCTTCCTTCTTCAAAATGTCAGTAATATAGACCATGTAGTCCCCAAGTGTGTGTTATAGCCCTGACCATCACATTCTCATCCACAGGCATGGCTAGCAGAACATCAAAGAATGGAGGAAAGAAAGAACTTCTTTCAGGCCCTTCTGAAAAGGAAGTATCCCCACAAATGCCCAACAGCTTTCCCCTCCCAGATCATTGGCTAGAACTGTCCCTATGCTTAGCCCTCAAAGTAGCCACTGACTAAGGGGGATAGAAATCATGGTTACCATGACAAGTTTAGAAGAACCATGGGCTATTTAGTTGAACCTAGAAGATTCTGGGTCCATAGTCAACAGAACTAAATCAGGATTCCATGTAGCAACGAAAAAGAGAGAAAGAGTTGAATAGAGAGAATCAAGAACTGAGCTAGGATCATAAACTTCATAGGTAGGACGCAACCCAGAGGGCGGAGGCTGAGGCAGGAACAGATACTCTGCAAACAAGTTTCCAAGCCTCACAGTATCAGCCCCTCCCTCAAATGCACAAGTGCATGTACACACTCCCCCCCCCAAAAAAAAAAACAACTATAGATTTGAGGAAATATAGGCCGGAGAAATGGTACAGTATCCTCAAGTTGGTTTTTTCTAGTACTTCTTGGCTAGGGATATTTTTGCAATCTCCCTCAGATGATAATTTTGAAAGAGAACAGAACACCAAAGGTTATAGCTGACACAACTTTACTTAGATGACTGAATTCTACCAGTGAATCACAGAACTCTGACCTTTCAACATCACTGTCTCCATAACTAAATGTTGATCAGCATTACAGGAGAGATTTCCAAAAATAGCGATTACCAGACCCTATATTGGGCCCTTCTGACCCAAACTTCGAAGAGTTACAGTTCATGAAAATAATCCAGAGTGTTGCTAAATCCATAAATATCAACTGATTGTAGGTTGTGGCAGTCAGTTTTCACTAGATAATGCCATGGCAACAACCCAAACACCACATGAATTACAAGAATGTATTTCTCACCAAAATTACATGTCAGCTGTGAGTTGACAGTGGCCTGTGACTTTACTGCATGCATCCTTTCCATCCAGAGGATTGAGTCCCATCTCTCTCAACTATTTTTTTATATCTCTTATGTACTGAATCTACATCTGTGCTCTACAAATAGAGAAAGATATTTGATCCTCCGAATCAATTTTACTCCAATGGGGACAATAGCATCCCCACTGAGAGCAAAGGATCTATGCTGAAGAGGTAGCTCTATGCTTGTTCCATGTAAGGGGGAAGGTATTGATGGGTAAATTATGGGAAAGCTTTTAGAAATTCTACTTGGACATGGATATTCATGTCTGCTCACATGCTGGTGGTCAGATAACATCACAGAGCTACCTTTGATGGCAATAGAGTGAGGAACTATTCACTTCCCAGTAGGAGGCAATGAACATTACCTGGAAAGTTATAGGAAGGGCAGAGAATGACTGGGAACAGCAACTCAGTCTAGTACCCTGTATATCCTCAGGTGCAGGAGTAGAAACAGAACAGATCATTATTTCCATGCTTCTAATCATATTCATTACCTACCTCTCTGCAAGTAAAATTCTACATATCTGCATTGAGAAATACAATCAGGATGAAGACAGGCAATTAACATGCTAAAACAGTTGTAATTTTTTATTTTGTGGAAAAATTAAAAATAAAAAGAATACCAAAGACAAAAAAAAAATCAGTAGCAGGTAGAGCTCTGGCTTACAGCATACAATAGTATCAAGAAAGAGTAGACAGCTAAAACTGGAGAATACCATAAAGTTTGAAGAAGCCATTAAGAAACAAATGAAAGGAGGCCATTTTATTCATTTGCAAAATATTAGCTGTGTGCCAATCCCTCAATTCACGGTCAAGAGTAGATAATGCAAAATTATCCACATGGCATTTGACCTCTGCTCAGATTATACTCCAGTAATAGGGAAGATAAGCTTTTCTTTCTCAAAATGGAGAAAATTTCAAAAGTATAAAAATGCTTCCATATTATCAATCAGCTTTGATCCCTAAGACATCAGAGGAGCAAAATAACCTCTACACTTTCATTGTTTGGGCTTTCAAGTGACAGGCATACAAGGCCATGTGCAGAGAGGTATCTGCGTGTTGACCCTGATGGATGCTTTTACAGCTTGTTTTCAGTCATGGACTGCCACAGATGCCATTGCTGCAAAAAACTTTTAAAGACAAATGAATATCTAGGTCTTAAAACCCTGCCTCGCTGCTTCTAGTATATGGCAAAGTCAAAGTGTCTCTTATACATTCAGGACCTCAAATACAGAAGTACCCCAAATTGAGAGCAAACCCATCAGACTTAAAATGAGCAGGTCCTTCCCAGGCCCTCAGGCCACTACAGTGGTACCAACATATACTAGGTGTTTTCTGTCTCTTTAACTTCCAGAATCCCTCACTGAAGCAAAAGGTATGTATGATAATCAGTTTCCTTGTGGACAATATCTACACCGAACAGAAATACTTTCTAAATTGAAATGTTAACATTGGTATGAATTTTAGCAAACATTTCCTAAAATGCATTGATAATGACAAATACATTGATAATGATTCAATTGTATTTTCTCTGAGACATGGAGAGTGGAATGTGTGAATAATCTTGAGACGACAAAAATATTTACCAAGTATTCTTTCAGTACTGTAATCACTGAGGAAATTTACTGATCATATTTCTTTCTCTTCTAAATGCATCTTGATGAACCTTGAGGGGATTATGTTAAGTGAAATAAGCAAAAGGAGAAAGACAAATACTCTATGATTTCATCTGTGTGATATAAAGGGAAAGAAGTCAAGCAAACAAAACAAAAATACACCCTTAGACTCTGACAGTAGAATGGTGATTACCAGGGAGGAAGGAGTGGGAAGGGAGATGGTAGAAGCAGTGAGGAAACCCTTGGTGCTGAGTGTGGTGTGATGTGTACAGTTGCTGAGGTAAGAAACTGAAATCCAAAAAGTGTTGGAAACTACTGTTAATTAAATAAAAATAAAATGAAAGAAAATCCTGATTTCATAGTGTTTCTCTCCTTTCTCACTCCTGTTATCCTATACCAGGCCACCGTCATCTGCTTAGAAAACAAAATCAAAAACCTACAAGCAAAAAAAAAAAAAAAAAAAAAAAAAAAAAAAAAAAAAAAAAAAAAAAAAAAAAAAAAAAAAAAAAAAAAAAAAAAAAAAAAAACCAGTGAAAAATACCAAAAAATAAAAATAAAAACTGTCTCCAAATTTCTGCTCACCCTAGTCTCCACAAAGTGTCCAGAGTGATCTTCCAAAAAAAGTTTTTCATATCACTGCTCCTCCACCATCTCCCCCAAATAACTCAAAAGGTTCCAGTTTTGACATGACTGAGAAGATACATTGTGATCTGGCCTCTGCTTACCTTTAAAAAAAAAAAGTGATTTATTTATTTATGCATACAAGCTGGGGTGTAGGCCAGAGGTGTGGGGTGGTGAGAGGATTCACCAGATACAGAGTGGGGAGTAGAACAGGCAGATCCACTGAAATAACCTGCTGAGGGGAGCAGTGGGTGAGGCAGGAGAGGTCTGCTGTGCCATGTGGGAAGCTCCCTGGCTGGGGATGGAACTCATTCTGCAGTGGCTGTGGATAGCTTCATAGTGCTGAGACTTAACCCCTTGCGCCACAGGGAGGCCCCCCTGCTTATCTTTTTACTGTGATCTCCTGCCGCTCATTCCCAAAGCTTCCCATACTGACCCTTAGTTGACCATTTCTTTAAGTGGATTATTTTCTTCCCTTCCCAGTTCCTTCCACCTGGTAAAATATTGTTCCTGTGATTAACCAGCAGCTCTCTGCTTTGATAATGCTTATCCTTAGAAAGCCTTCCCAGGACCTCCCTGGTGGCGCAGTGGTTAAACACTGCACTGTGGAGCTGTTGGAAGTAGCGAAGCAAGTTCGATGCCTGGTCAGGGAGATTCCCACATGGTGCGGCAGACCTCTCCTCCTCGCCTGCTGCTCCCCTCAGCAGTGTATTTCCGTCGATCTGCCTGTTCTGCTCTTCACTCTGTCTCTAGTGAACCCTCTCGCCGCCCCACGCCTCTGGCCTGTACCCCAGCTTGTATGCATAAATAAATAAATCTTAAAAAAATATAATGAAAAGAACCCAAAAACCGTTTAAAAAAAAAAAGAAAGAAAGCCTTCCCATAGCACCTCCTAAAAGATCAAAATAAGACCGTGTCACCTCTAGCGTGGCACATTGGGTCTGTAGCTCGCTGATGTTATGCAGTCGAGGTGCTGTGTTTACATATATAAAAGCACTGCACTTGACAAATCAACACTACCTTCTTTCCATCTTCCTGGGTCCAATACTGAACCTTGTACAACCTGTGGGTGGACTAGAAGAAATTCTCCTTCTCAGATGAGTGTGCTTAGAGGAGGGTCTTAGAGAAATAGTGTTGTTATCATCCTCCTCCTATCAGGAGGGCTCTTTTCCATACAAAAGCACTCAGAGTCGATAGTTCTATTCCTCTGTCTTCCACTAGAACCGAATTAGACTCCAAAGGATTATCAAGTGGGCTCTTAACGAGATCTTTACTACTTCATATTCTATGTCCAACTCATCACATGGCACATCATTGACTCTGAATAATAGCTGTGGGGAACATAAATGGTGAGATCTCTAGAACCAGTTCATTACATTTTGTTTGTTACCTGCTATTAAAACAAGTATTTCATGTCAGATTGTTCTGTGCCACTGAGTGTCATTTTCAGAAACGCAGATTTAGGAACAGCTAGCCGAGGAGAAGTAATTATTCCACTATTACATGGAAAGCAAGGATAAAATCTCCCCAACTTGACATTTAGCACACCTCAGACCATTAGAAAGAAATACTACAATTTCACAGAAAACACTTAATCCTTAGGACAAAATAAACGCAACAAGTGGAAAAGGATACAATTAGCAAGATTTCTTCTCCTTCCTTTCCAGTTAATTTCTGTTCCTTGTCTGCCTACAAAGGTCATGGCCTTTGCTTTGTACTAAATCCATCCAAGGTTGGTTTCTCTCATCCCATAGCACATAGTCTTTTTCCAATATTTTAATTTTAGGGTATATTCTACATATTTCTCATATTTTAATCTGAGAGTATATTCAATTATAGGAGGAGATTTATCCATGTTTCATGGATATCTTACCTGCTGGAGCAGGTTGGCTTAACTTCCAGTCCCTTCACCTTCAGAGTTGTCAGGGGCTGGGGCCCCTAGCACTCTTGCCTGCAGGCAGTGCAGACCAGATTATCTAAGAATGTAAAAGCACAGGCAATCCTTCACCAAGAACGAACTAACACAGATACATAGCCCATCCCTCATCTCTCATCCCTTGATCTGACACTGCTGTGTCCAGAATTTCCTGTGGGATTAAGGTCCAGTGTCAAGTGTGGGAGCTGATTCAGCGGTGCACCCTCCAGGGGCTGACGCCCTGCCCCACTCTCTCCTTCCCCTGCACACACTGCCCATGTTCCCAGCAGCAACTATGAAACTACTTGCACTGGAATCCTTGAATCCAGGTCTCTAGGGAAACCCAAAGTCAAGGAAGAAGAAAGGAGGTATCAGGAATATGCTCTGCAGGTTCCCCTCTGTGGCCACACCAGGGAGCATGTCCTTCCACAGTCATCTTTCCTCCTGCCATAGCCGCCTCAGTCTCCACAGGCTCCCAGCTAAGGCATTTCAGGAGAGGAAAATGGCACCAAAAAATGACTGATGTCACTCCTCAGACTTCTCCTTGAATCAAATTTAATGTCTCCAAATATAATGAAATATGACATGCTGCTTCCTCGAGATGGGGGGCGGGGTGGTGTTAGAGCCACCAGAACCCTTTTGGTTTGCTGTCAGCTGCTGGCACAGTGATGGTTGATACCATGACCGCAGTTGATTCCCAGGTTCTTGTCCAGTCAAGATGAGAACTGCAAAGTCAGGGGGTGGTTAGAGTACACTGCTTGCTGTCTGAAGGCCCATCTAGTCCCCTCCATTCATTTTAAAACAAAACAACACTGGAAGAGTCACATCAAGCCTCTTGTTCCATAAATAGAGGGACATGATTCTCTTCTTGATATGCTCATCTTCTTCTTGGCATTTATCCCTTGACTAGAAAGAGAGTGTTGGTTTCTCTATCAGAGGAGATTGCTCTGTGCTGAATATGTCCACATTCATCCAAACATTGGGCCATACCTGTAGTTCTAAAGAGCTAATCTGCATATTGGTGGTATTATGAAATGTATGAAATGAGATCTTCATAAATCTAACAGGCGAAGAGAACAATAAAGACAATGTAAAGAGTTCTTGAACTACCTGTGTTCAATTTAAAAAAAGATCCTTTTTCCTTTTCTGTCTTTTATATATACTTTAATATTATCTCTATTTTTAGTACTTTGGAAGTATTAAAAAATTTTAGTAGTAAATGATGATGAAAGTTTTGTTACTTGATCAGGTTACACTTTGTGAAATTTTACAAATATGTGAAATCCAAGTGTTTAAGAATGAGTAGCCCATAGGACTAGTTCCAATGAAATTGCAAAGTGGACAGTTTGATCATGTCACTCCCTTTCAAGAAACCTTCCCCTTTCAAGATTACTTGGGGTATATCTCTAGTCCTCACTGCATCCTATATGTGGGACTGCAAAAACTTGTCCCTCCCTCTTTCATAACTTCTATTGTGAATCCAGTTGAATTTTTCAAGTATTACTTATTAACCATCTATTAAGTGCCAAGTGTTGTATAAAGAAATAGCACAATTCTCAATGTTCTCAAGACAGGCCTAACAATGAGGAAGGTAAGTCCCTCCAAAGTAAACCATAAAGAAATCTAAAACTGTCTGAGAGAAATAGTTAGGAAGCTGGAGAAAATGGAGTTGTTAGAGCAGAAGGACCCTGGCTCTGATCTCCTGGAGAAAAAGGGAACCATGTTCCAACAAAAAGTTGCAAAAACTTTTGAGAGATTTGTAGCAATGCAGCATAAATGGATACACATGTGTATAATGGATACACACAAGCCTTCCCAAGGTGACAATAAATTTAAGTCAAGTAAGAAAAATCTACCTGGGCAAAGATAGGTGATTATTATGTTGCAAGTATATATTTTAGGGTGGTTAGGGAAATGTCGATCAGCTGCAATTGGTAATATTTGGCAGGGAGGGTAGCATTTGTCGAGATCTAGGGCAGGCCACCTCCAAATATGCCAAAGTGGAACATTCATTATTTTAAATTAAAATTGCTTGAGAATCAGCCAAATTAGGGATTTCTCTGATGTCCTCTTTCTCACTATAAGCAAAAAATTAATCTCCCTCAAGTTAGGTGCTCTCCCTCTATCAGGAGAAAGGAGACATCTTGTTGCTACACATTTTTTAGGGTCCTTTCTCCTGTGTCAATAAGCCATATTTAGCTCGCCAAATTAATGTCCAAACCAAGAAATTCAAGATTTTTCTTGTTTAGAGTATTTAAGTATGCTGCTCTGTGCACTTCATTGATCTCATATTCACATGGTGTCTCCATGCTCACAAAATTAAATTAGGCTTTTTCTCCTGCTAATCTGTTTTGTGTCAATTTAATTATTTTCCAGCTGTAAGGACCTATAAGGGTAGAGGAAGTTTCTTTCCTCCCCAAAACACCCAAAGGATTGTAGACATTGGATATTTGAAAAAAAAATCACCACCCCAACTAGGTGTTACTCTAAGGGGGAAAAAACGTGTCAGAGGTGCTTCCATGGACTCGGTCAAGGTTTTGGACATAATTGCTAATGCTAAATGATAGAAAAAATAATAATAATCCAGCATGCTATTAACTTCTGGGTGTAAATCAGCACATGTGCAACTTTAGGAACATAAAAGTACCTGATTGTCCATGTGGGTTCATTTGTTTCTGTTTAGTTTTTAGACCCAGGGAATCTTGAAGGGCAATGCAGTACATAATCTCTAGCTCATGTGTACTGGGTCTAATAAACCAGTTAGTTCATCTTTTTAATATACTTTTAATTGGATCCTTGAAGGTCAGTGTGTTATGGAAAATGTGGGTCTTTTATCTGCAAAAAAAAAAAAAATTATTCCCATGCTACAAATGGCTAATGAATTTATGAAAAAAGATGTTTAACCTCATCAGTTTCAAAGAATGCAAATTAAAACAGAAAGTGCATAACTGGTTTACCTATCAATTTGTAAAAAGAAGAATGAAAATATTAATGTCTGCTGTTTGTGTGTGGAGAATGTTCTCCTGATAAGATGGTGCTTTGCCCTGCCTTCTCAGAGGGCATTTTACTGATAGGGATTTTTAAAAATCCTTCTACCTAGCTTTCTTATAAGCAACATTCAGCAGGGAAGGAGGGGAGGGTGAGGGCTCAAGAGGGGGGAGGAGGGGAGCACAGAGGACTATGGCGATGGCTCCACGGGTGAACAGGTGGTGGGTAACTTATGGGGAATACATAATAATGTAAAAGATACGAATAACAGAAATAAATATTATATTAAAAAAATCCTTCTACCTAGCAATTCCATTTGCTGGAATTTGTTCTAAGGAAATAAATGGAGTTATGCTGAAACTAAAAATGATGTGGACCTATGGAATACTGTATTCAAAAAAATATGGTTCATTCATAAACTAGAATGCAAAGCGTCCAAAATGGAAGTTTCTTTAGGGTAAATACCACGTCCTATAGTTCTCTACAGTCCCCTAAGTTATTTATTTAACAGACATGCTGTAAATCTCTATTTTAATGGGTGAGTAAATGGATGATAGATACATATCCATGGGCTATAAGGAGCCACGTATGGGTAAGAATTCAAGCTTCGAGGAAAATCGGTAACTTTAACCCTCCTAAGAAATGCCCATTGGTTGTTGGGGAGACATGATGGTATGTGAACCGAGACTGGAAGATGGCTAAGGACCAGCTGCAGGAGCATCAGCTGCCCTTCCATGCCACACATACAGGGCACACAGAGTGAGAGATGGGATTCCACATTGAAAAATGTAGGTGGGTATTTACACACTTGAGAAAAGAACCATTTTGGTGCCCTAACAGTTTCTCAAACTGACAACTCTCCTCTCTCCCATATGGAGAGGCAGAAGCTGACCTAGTGGATAAGCTAACTTGACTCTTCCAGTATGATTCTATTTCTGGCCAGGCCTAGCTGTTTATGTAGCCCTTTCCTGTGACTGCTAAAAGTAGCTGCAAGATGATTTGACCTTCCTCCAACCTGCTGATGAACATCTGCTCATGAATGACATTGGGGGCTCTGCCCACACACCCCAGCAGTCCTGAGCCAGCTCCCGCTCATTAGCCCCTTTTACCGTCAGTTAGAGCTGAGCAGGGCTGGCAGAGATGCTGGTAGGTCTCCTTTCGAGCTAACATCATTTAGAGTGAAGATACTTTTAACCTTGTTTGGTTTTCCAAGACGAGAAGCAGAGGGCGATGCATCTACTGCAGTGAATGCTTG
The DNA here is from genome assembly GCA_004024925.1 of Scalopus aquaticus. Taxonomy (NCBI): domain Eukaryota; kingdom Metazoa; phylum Chordata; class Mammalia; order Eulipotyphla; family Talpidae; genus Scalopus; species Scalopus aquaticus. Next base: position 96,258 of record PVIJ01004776.1, read on the forward strand.
TGGGATTATTGTGGATGCAAACTTGAAACCTGCCTGGCACAGTAGAGTTTTTAGATGAATACTGGCTAACTCAGCCAGCCAGAAGTATTTTGATAATGCTAACAACAAACTGCCTTTTGCAAAATAGCTCTAATTAAACATCAGTGCATACATAGCACAGCACCCAGCACATCCTGTGTGTGTGGTGGGGGGAGGAGGGGTGTGCACACATACAGAGAAGAAAGTGATATTAACCTGTGTTTGCTCTTACATTATGAAGCTGTTCATAAAATTTTATCATTTGAAGAAAATCACGCTATAAGCAAATATTCTACAAAAAAACAAAATACTCACAGAATATATCACAAAATTTAAAGTGCTTATCTGTTAGGTATGATTATGGATTTTTTGATGTGCTATCTCTTTCTGTGTTGATGATTTTCTTCACCACAAGCATTCATTAATCAGAAAGTCGGAATTAATTAGAAAAATATCTTGTCTATTGGCTCTTTCCTGCCACATTTCTTCTTGGATCTGTGACATTCACTTTCTGATATCGGGACATCTGGTGCTTCTACATACAACAGCTTGTTCTTAAATATCCACTGTGGCATTCCTGGTCTTCTGAGTCAGCCCCAGATTTCTTCTCCTTGCCTGACACTTTAGTATCAAAAAACAAAATTTAGGAAGCAGTTTCTGGCCAGGATGGTCTTGAAGTGAAACAGTGAGCCTTCTCATCTGTTACTCTCAGATATATTAGCATCTAGCCAGGATCCTGAACATTTCAGCAAACAAAGGAATTAGAACACTGTTTCCATATATTTTTTTTTTTTTTGTCTAGTCCTGGAAGCTAAAGTGTATTTGCTTCTAAAATAAAGGGAAGAGTTGGTCATGGGGGGGGGGTGACTGGCTTTCCTGCTCCATGAAAAAGAACAAGGTGACTCTGGGTGACATATAACAGCAGGGCATTAGAAATGGCATGGGAGTATCCAACTGTAATTAACCTTTGGCGTTCTCTGTCCTGCGATGTGACTGAGGCCAGTATCTCAGCTGGCTTTCAAAGGTAGTGTGGAAGGCCATGTGCATTCAAATCAGATCCCACAATTATACCAGATGTGCTTAAAATTATTGGCACTATCCATCGCTCAGACATAGGTAGAAGAATTTTGGCTACTGTTAAGAAAGTACTCTAACACTGATATATGCAACTTGGCTGTAAGCTTATTTGTTGGACAAAGCAAGGACATGCTTGCAGCCAAAGTCACTTATACTACTTAGCACTTTGCCATTGAGAAACACGTCTCCCTTACATTTTCACATAATTTCTACAGCATTCTGTGAGGCAGGTTATTAATACTTCCATGGCCACAGATTTGGAACTCAAGGCTCAGAGAGTTTATCTGGTTTACCTGGTATCACACAACTGGAGGACAATAGATCTCTAACTTCAACCAAGATGTAAAGACTGTTAATCTTTGACCTGACCCTATATGTTAGGTCAGTGGCTACAGGCTGTTTTACGTATGGCACTAGGAACCCCTGCATCAGAGAAGGATGAAGATTGATGTTTCATGCTGGTGTTTTGTGTCAAGTAAGCGATTGCCTACTTGGTATAATTTCACACCAAGAAAACACACTCCCAATCTAAAATGAACCTGGAGCTTCCAGGCTGGGCACCATCACCCTCCTAGTGCCATTAAGCCAAGAACCATTCTCCATGATGACAGAAGTTCCTTTATTCAGGACCTTGCTCTATGTATCTCTTCATCTGGCTGTTGATTTTATAAATTCACTGCAGCCTGAAATTCCTTTGAAATAACAATTTGACTGGGTTCTGGTGCAAGATGGTGACGTAGGAAGAATCTGAAGTCACCAGATCTACGACAGGTGGAAAAATTTACTCAGAAGACCTGAAAACCAGATGAATGGAACTTCCACAACAATGTCCAAAGGGCAGCACCAAGACTTGTAGGAGAGACAGAGACATGCTCTTGTCAAAAAAGAAACACCACTCCAGGTAACTAGTAAATACACAAAGGAAGAAAAAAGAAATCTAAAATATACCACTAAAGAAAGCCATCAAACTTCAAGGGAAGAGAGAAAGAGAAAAGGGAGTAGAAAGGAACCATAGAAATGACTGGAAAACAATAAACAATATGGCAAAAGTTACATACCTGTCAATAAACACCTTAAATGTAAATGGAGTAAATTCTCTAATCAAAATGTGTTATATAAAAAAGTGTTCATATTTTTGTGTTATGTAACACAAATGTGTTGAATATGTTATATATATATATATATATATTTGTGTTATGTAACACAAATGTTTTGAATATGATATATATATTTTTTTAAATAAAGACCCAAAAACATGCTGTATACCAGAGACTCACTTCAGTGGTAAGGATAGACATAGACTGAAAGTAAAGGGATGGAAAATGAAAACACTAATTTGGAAAGATACCTGCACTCCTGTGTTCACTGTAGCACTATTCATAACAGCCAAGATATGGAAACAATCTAAGTGCCTGTGAACTGATGAGTGGATAAAGATGTGTATTTATACACAATGGATTACTACTCAGCTACAAGAAATGATGAAGTCTTTCCATTTGTGACAACATGGATGGACCTAGATAGGTTTACTCTAAATGAACTAAAGACAGAGGAAGACAAATACCATATGATTTCACTCACCTGTAGAAGAAAGAGAAGCAAAACAAACAAAACAACCCAAAAACAGATTCTGACAACAGAATGGTGATTATCAGTGAAGAGGGACTGTTGGAGACTAGATAAAATGGGCGAAAGGGGTCAATTGTATGGTGATGAATGGAGTCAAGACTTTTGGTGGTGATTATGATATAATATACAGCACATGTCAAAGTACAAAATTGTATTGCTGAAACATATGCAATATCATAAACCAAAGTTACCTCAATTAAAATTAACTAATAAGAATTAACCATCAAAAAATGTCCTTCACTCTGCCATAAATAGTAAAGAAATGAAGGGCTGCTGAGGATCTGAGCCTTGGAGACTTCTGTTGGACTAGGCATTGATCTTGTAGTTGCTAGATCATGGCAAGGTTTCAGAGTGCCAAGGAAGGGATGGAATGACCTAGGCAGCTTTGTAAAAGGGAGAGGTGTGAGAATACTGGAACAGCAGGGATTTTGCCAACTAGTACAGAGGTATCCTATCATTAACAATTGTTATGGCCTTGCCGGTTTATATGACAGATACCATCTTTGAGTATGCTTCCACGCCAACACTGTTCTGCCAGATGTTTGAAAACCATGGGAGAGGCAGAGATACAAGTTCTGAGTTACAGTGTTTGTCATTTTCTATAGTGTAAATACTCTCACCATGCCAATTTTAAGCTAGCAATATGATGTCACTCGATATGGAATTAGGAAGAGACATACAGTAGTCCATTATTACATACCATTCATAGCACATGGATATAATAGACATATAACCTCATGTAGAATGTAGTAAAATAGGAAGTGATCAATTTTCAACCAACTTTTAAAGTATAATTTGTTTTGTTAGTTTACATAGTTTAATTTTTTTTTAAAGATTTATTTATTTATACATACAAGCTGGGGTACAAGCCAGAGGAGTGGGGCGGCGAGAGGGTTCACCAGAGACAGAGTGGGGAGCAGAACAGGCAGATCAGAAGTACACTGCTGAGGGGAGCAGCGGGCGAGGCAGGAGAGGTCTGCCGCACCATGTGGGAATCTCCCCGGCCGGTTGTCGAACTCGCATCTCTGCTGCCGACAGCTCCACAGCGCAGCGCCCAACCACTGCGCCACCAGGGAGGCCTACATAGTTTAATTTTTAACTAACACCAAGTTTAACAATCAGCTAGTAAAATTCATGAAAATTTTAACAATTGACACTCAGGAACAGTAGAATGTGATTCCAGCTCACCATGAACCTGCCCCCTAGCCAAACATTAATGTCACTCTTTGAAGGAAAAGTTTAGAAGACCCTAATGAATAGTATATATAGTACCTGAGAATCAGGGCAACACATCCCTCAATAGGATCCATAAACAATTTATGGTAGATTAACTCGCTAGATTGATGGATGAGTCATTTTGTAATGTCCAGGAAGAAATGACAAATAAAAAAGAAAGTTCATTTTCTTTATAAACTTCATTATAAAGAATATGAGATAATAATGCCAAATCTCAATAAGATATATAAAGCATAGTGACTAAAAACATTCCTGGATGAATCATAGTCACCTTTACTTTTTGGGAGTCGACAAGAAAATTAACATTTCATGCACAATTAATATTTATTAGAGACTTTGCCAGCATTTCTGAAGGCTTGTGTGATAACAAAGAAAATGGAAGGAAAAATAAACAAGAGTTGTAAGAATTAGTCTTCACCCCACACACTGACTGTGATTAGACAAACACAACAGTTAAGCATATGCAATACCAAGCGATGAGAGAAGGCATGGAATGAACAATGGACGGTTGGAACAATGGGGTAACTGACAAGTAGAGGGAATAAGGACAGATACCCGGAGGGAAAGTAATTACATCATGAAGATGAAAGAGGAGTTTTTTAGGCAGAGGAGATGGGCCTTTGGGCTTTAAGAAAAGGTTGCACAAAAACTCAAGAAAGCCTAAAAGGCATATCAAAGATCCTGCAATGAGTACTGATGGCATGAAGGACAAAAGTCACAATTAGTATCTGGGAGCTCTTTGCCAAGGAGTATGGACCTAACCCTGCTGATTATATAGGGGAGTATATATTAATGAGGAGAGCAAAATTCTGAAATATATTTAAGAAAACAATCTTGGCTACCCTGAAAGCAGTGTCACAAACAGTGCTGCAAATGGGTGCATTCAATTGGTCTGGGAAATAGGACGGGGTGGGGAGGCACAGCTGGAGGCCATTTGAGTTGCTCTGTTGACATAAGGGAAAGACTGGAACTTCCCCTTTACTACTTTTCAAAGTAGAGAAAGAGGGCCTCCCTGGTGGCGCAGCGGTTAACACTTTGTGTGCTGGTGCCCTTTAAATTTACCAGGCCTTGGGGCCGGCCATTTTCTGTGCCACCACATGAACGGTATAAGCATTCAATAAAACACACACAACTCCTGAACTACTGGATATTAAAAAAACTGTAATATCTCTCATAAAACACCTTACACTTTCACCAAAACAATGTGTAAAGCTTCTAGACTGAGTACGATCAAAGAAATAGCTCCTAATAGTTCCAAATAAATCCACCGTGGCATGAAAAACCAGAGACGAGATGAACACATATTAATACGTGAGCGGCCACCTGATACTGGTGACAAAAACACATACTAATACGTGAGCGGACCACAAAGTGTTAAGAGCTGAGCTGTGGAGCTGTTGGCAGCAGAGGCGAGTTAGATGCCCAACCAACGCCCAACTGGGGGGATTCCCACATGGGGCAGCAGACCTCTCCTGCCTCACTGGACCTCTCCTGCCTGGTCCGCTGCTCCACTCAGCAGTGTGTTTCTGTCAATCTGCCTGTGCTGCTCCCCACTCTGTCTCTGGTGAACCCTGTCACTGCCCCACGCCTCTGGCCTGTACTCCAGCTTTTATGCATAAATAAATAAATCTTAAAAAAAAACAAAGTAGAGAAAGAGTGGACTGGAAAAATATTTAGAGGATAAAATCATTAAGACTTGATGACTGATGGATAAGAGCGGACAGAGAGAAAGGAAAAACAGGAGATGAGTCAGAAGTTTTTAAGTTGAGTAATGGAGAAAGCAGGAGCAGGAACGAGTTTGCAGCCCTATGAAAAGGCCCAAGGCCCAGTGTGATTCCTCTACACTTGGGAAGTGCAAAGACCTGGTTATGTGTTTTTCCTTTCTTAACTGGCTTGGTGATCTAGTAATTTCTTGACTTCAGATGGAGAGAGACACTTAGAATGAGGCAAATGAATGTGCTTTGGGAAAGGTTTGAGAATAGAAGCAAATAAGAATCCCCATTTATTTACCACTTATTTAACAAAAGTGTTTTATGTCAGTAGCCAAATATCCTAGAAGCCTGTGCCAAAAAGGCCCCTTCTTTCCTGACCAGAAGCTGAGAGAGGGAAGAAGAGGGAGCATGTCACAAGGCATCATCTTTTCTCTTTATCCAGTCATATCTTAGGAAAATATTTATGGGGACTAGAACTGAACACAAGGAATCAGAATCTGCTTTCTGTGGCCGAGACAAACCATCTAGAGTGGGCACAGAGAGGCAGGCAGGAGGGCATAGAAAGGCCTAGAAATAAGGTGACTTAACATTGGATCAGGATATTAGATGGAGCATGGGGCTGTGCTGGTGTGTGAGCCAAGAGACAGAGCCAAGAACAAGGCAGGAATGCAAAGGCAATGGGAAGGTAGGTGGAATAACCTTAGAAGATAAATCCACTGGAAGAAGTTAGGGTAGGGCTGATGGTCACTCACATGGTAGGTTGTGGGTGTAGCGTACAAGGTTCCTTTCAAGTGAGACAAGAGCAGGATGCTTGATCGTCCTGGGGCAATAGGTCTACATGCAGAAGTATGACCAGGAATGCCCGAGGGGGCAGTGACTGATGTGCTTTGCCCCCAGGGACTGATCAGTGGACACCTTGTTAATAAGATTGGAGCCAAGGGTGGGAGTCAGGTGTGTATCTTTGAACTCCCCCTCCCTAAAGCCCAAATCCAGTGTTCAGTTTGACTCACCCTTCTCTGTCAGTAAAAAGACCAGGATCTTGCTCTTGAGCAGCATCCTGCATCCTACAGCCTGCTCCACGACTGCTGTTTCTTCTCTTCATCAGTGCGGTGTTGCTGACACAACAGGAAGCAGCGAGCAGCTCTGCTGAAGTCAGAGGCAACATTCGGAAGAAGCATTCCCCCCAGAGCAGTCTCACTGTTTGCCTCCCCTTAGCAGTGTGCAGCGAGATTCCACGAGCAGTTCTGCAAAGGTCTGCTCATTCCTGACAGACAGAACTCTCAGAGCAGACTGATCATTTTGATACCGGGCAAAAGGGGCTTCAAAACCGGCCAAGGGCACTACCCAATTACTTACCAGTCACTACCTTAGTTTGTCTAAGTTTTTCTAATTGTGCACCCAAGCGCACAACTGCAAGACTACTCAGGCTTAGGGAACCATAACAATGGGATTTATTTAACAAACAGGAAAAACAAAGAGTTACTGAGGCCAGAATACAGCCATTTAACTTACTTAAAGAAATGTCCGGTCCTTTAAGTCCCAAAGAAATAACAATGAAGGCTATGTCTTCCTGCCACTGCGGATGCGGAGCTCCTCTTCCAAACAATAGGCCATATGTTGAAGATGGCTTCTTCCTGCCTCTGCAGACACGCAGCAGCCAGACTGTAGGCCAGGTTCCAACTCACGAGTTCAGCACAGGACACAACTGGAGATGCTCCCGGAGCTGCTGTGATGCCCTAGCATAGCACCAGGCCAGTGACACTGAAAACAGCAATTACAGAGGCCAGACGGCCCAACAGACTGCACTCACATTTTAGGAAGGCGCCCGCTCCGGGCCTCAGCCTTCTTCCTTCAGCTGCAGTAAAGACAAAACTGGGAGCAGTTTCAGTCACTCCGCTACTTGCAAAGCCTCCAAAGTCGCTGGCCCCAAAGTCACTGAAGATTCCAAAAATGCTCAATCCAAAACTCCATATACTGGCAGCTCAAAAGCTCCTAGCAGCTGATTTTCAAATTCTCAATCATGGCGGCTGAATCTCCTGCTGCTGGGTCTCCTCTTCTACACCATGGTGACTGCTTCTTCTATTCTTCCATCATAGCAACTGACTCTCCTTCTTCTTCAGTCCCTTTTATTTCTCATCAGTCTCCACCCCAAATTACAATACCTTTTTAACATTTCCCTGGGGCTATCCATCTGTCCTCCTCAGCAACTACCGGTACAATTTCACTGAGTGCGAAAAGGCACATTGGGGCTGGAGACACTAGTTGCTCAAATCCAAGGTGCCAGATTTACACCCCAATGTTGCACCCAGAGTCCTGATGCCATTAAGGGCACCCAACAGAGGCTACAGCTCGTGCAAATGCTTCTACTAGAGGGTCTCCTTTCACAACTGCTGACCTGCACAAATGAAAGCAAAGGTCTTCTGCAATTTCTCAAGGAGAACAGGATGATAATTAATAATATTCTGCCCCTCAGTCAAATACAGCACATATTTAATGATGAAAATAGTATGCTCCAACACAAATCAATCATGAGAATTAGACAACTAAATCCAGATCCTGTAAGGACAGTTGTTTATAAAATGAAGACATGTCAGATCATCCCTGAAAGTCCCCCTAGTCGATATAAATAAAACCAGCAGGATTTGAAACAAAGCAACTCTATTTTGTGCCGTCCTTCTACCTGCTTATGCTGAACAATGGCCCCTCTTGGAGAGACATCCCATCTCACCAGCAAATCACAGAGAAAAGAGGCAGCATTTTTTGTGGTGGGGTAAAGAATGCTGTCTGAAAGGACAAACCCTCCTCCAGTCTTGTCCCACACAGAGTTCTCTGAAAGTCAGGGTCCCCGAGGGCCCCCCAGTGCCCTTGCTGCCTTCCACGGTGACAGTGCTGTGCCTGAGGGCCAAACAAGCAATTTCTTATAATAGGGTGATATCCATAGAAAGGGGAGGTTCCAGCTTCCCTGTCCCACCCAAGGAAGGGTGGGTCTGCGCAGCGAGCAGAAGCTACAAAAGACTAGGAGGGAAGAGGAAAGAGAGGAGACGGGGGAAGACTACAGAAGGAGGCACATGGAACAGAGACATGTGAAGAAGCTGCACTTGGTTCTCAGTCCAGGACTTGCACCAGGGACTTGGCGGATATGGAGGGAGACACCTGAAAGACAGAGACATGGGGAGAGACCTGTGGGGAGGCTGACAAAGCAGCCTTTATCTTGATTTTGATTTTGCTCTTTTCCTTCCAGATTTGCCTGGTTCCTTCTGCCCTTTTTCTGTGGTTCCCCACCAGAAGGTGCCTTGGACTTGTGGCAAGATATCAGGCCTCAGAGGTCCTGCTTTGGGCCAAGCCCATTTGGCTGGGCATTTACCCACTTGGCATGTGGCATGGGGAAAGTACTTTAACTATATTCCTTCTCTTCTCTTGATTGCACACTGATTATATTAACATTAATTTCTATTGAAGGTATGATTATCTTTATGCAGCAGATAGCAGAATCCATTTAGAGCAGGCAGGTTTGTGGCTCTTGGGGTGCCCCTCATTCCGCTTGCTAACTTTCTCACTCACCCAAAGTCTGCTCTGAAAAAGAAGAGAGAGCACCAGAGGCAATGACCAGAACAAAGGTGATTTGCTGATGTCTGTGTTGTCGGCCAAGCAGCTGCTTTGGTACCTCCGGGTCATGGAGAGGCCATCACATCCAGAAATGGCACCCCAGTACCACCAGCACCAAGCTTCACTTGGGTCCTGGCCCATAGGGTGAGCCTCAGCATGGCAGCCTGCAATACTTACTGCAAAGAGAACAAGCCAGAGAAAGGAAATGTTCAATGTTTAAAACACTCATACTTGGCCTTTACTCAGTAAGCAATTCAACTGTGCAAGATAAGTAAACAAATGCGCAAAATTCACTTTTAAGAAAAAAGCGTAAGTCATTTCTAAGTCCAAGTCCTAAGTACTTTAGTAAAGTACTATCCAATTAAATTATACCTAATTAAATAAATTACATCCGAACCTCCCTGGCCAGTCACGCTGCCACACGTGGCTTGCGGTGACTTCATTGGACAGCACGGACATAAAACATCTCCATCATCACAGAAAATTCTCCTGGACAGTGCAGAATGCGGAATCGTTCAAGGAACGGGAATCCTTGTGACAGCGATGAATCTGTCTCTGTGTCTTCTCAGCCAGGACAAAATTTAAATGACTACCTGTTGGCTCATCCTCAATTGTAAAAGTGTGACATCCTAGAAAGGGGAGGTTCTACATTCCCTGCCCCACGCAAGGGAGGGTTGAGCTGGGCAGGGTGAGTCTAGAAAAGACTGGGAAGAGGAAGATTCGGCAGAGAGGAAAGAAGCAGCAAGAGACAAGACTTGAAGGAGGCACATTCAGCAGAGAGACGTGAAGAAGAAACTGCACTTGTTTGGACTTGTACCAGGACTTGGAGGACATGGAAGGGGACACTTGAAAGAGACAGAGATGGGGGTGAGAGACCCGTGGGGAGGCTGACAATGACATCCTTTATCCTGACTGGGAATTTGATTTTGCTCTTTACCTTCCAGTCCTGTCTGACCCCCTCAGCCCCTTGACTATAAGGTTCCCACCAGAAGGTACCTTAGACCTGTGGGAAGATTTTGGGCAGAAGTGGGCCCTGCTTTGGGCCAACACTGTTTTGCTGGGCATTTACCCATTAGGGGATGGGTAACTTTGGGAGTTAAATTGGAAATTATTTGAAACTATATTCTTTGTCTTCTCTCTATTGCACATTAATTATATCAAAGTGCTTTTCCGTTGAAGGTCTTACTCACTAGAGTATATCTTGTCTTCATGTGGTGGATGACAGAACCAATTTTGAGCAGGCAGGTTTGGGGGTGCTGGGATGCCCCTCACCCTGCCCACTAACACAACCACTTCCGTGTTCTTTTAACTTCAGTACTTTACCTCACAGCTTACACGTAGCTGTTAAGTCATCAAAGTCACAGCATCCAAACATAGGAGTAGCACTTCCTCAGTGCTGGGGAAGTGTCCAGACTCTTCTGTGTCTTTAAGAAAAAGACACCCAAGGAGCCCTACAGCCAAGTCTTCACAGCATGGCAAACTAAGTCCTCATTTTATTTTCCTGTCTTGAGCAAGTCCGTCATCTGCTCTCGCTCTCTCCAACTCCCACTGTTAATTACCTCCCTCAGGTTTTCACCAAATGCGTGACTCAGCAAAATGACTCTTTAAATGAGTTTTCACATTTAGCAATGCAGCCCACATGCAAACTGGAGATGTGACTGACTTTTTAAGTAAATATATCAAGACTTTTATATCAAATTAGTGTTATTATTCAAATAATCACGCTAGCAGATAGCGTACTTCTTCCAATTATACAGTAGCTGCTTGAATCGCAGCAATAACATCTCTTCAGGACTTGGCCTGGGCAGATGTCAAGTGTAAGATGGAAATTTCTAGAGGGATCTGACTGACTCCCTGCCTTCACCTCTTGGGATGGCTCTTGGAAAAGGAAGAGGTCACAGAACTTTTGGCCTTACAAAGCATGTCACAGCCCTTCTGACCCTGGGGAGCGTACACACCTGCCTCCAAAATGAACACAGAAGACTAGCCTGAGACAGGCAGGAGACAATCACAGGTGCATCCATTTTTCTCTCACAGAGTTGGTTGTTCTTTATTCTACTTTACACTAAAAATGTGTGAGCATTTCTAGCCAGACTTGGCTGTTTTATACATGTGTAAATCTGATATTGCTTACCCTTTGTGGGGGTCTGTCTCCCCGAAAGGATCAGTTGGACTTTTCTCCGTTTGCCCAGGCTAGGCCTCTTCCAGGATCAACTTGGTTATGAACTAAAGGCCCCATAACCCACAGGAAGCCTGTTACCATTACTTAATGAAAGCAGATGATTGTAAAATAAGAGTAGAGGAGGCCTTAGAAGTTTTTTGTCCTTTGCCTGTTTCCTAATCAAAGGAGCAATCGCTGCCCCCCCTTTTATGACTCAGAAGAATGTAGTTCGGGGTGCATCATGCAGGTATAGGTTATCAGTGAACACATCCTCTTGTAATCTGAGAATCTCATCCTCACTCTGAGTCACGATGAGGTCACCCTTTACTTGTCTGTCATGAGAAGTCTCCCCTCACTCTCTCCTTGATGCCCCAGGTCCCTATGTACAGGATAAAAATTCCCAATCTGCTCATTATTGTTTAGAATTTACAACCACGTAAATTTTCCATGTGTATGTTATTAAGTTTTGGGCTTTTCTTTGACTATTCTGTTAATTTGTTCCTCAGGTCAGCCTCAGAAGAACCCAGATGGGGTGGGGGAATCTTCCCCTGCCTCCCAACACCACTAATAAATGGTTTCTCTCTCTTCTATACTGTTGTGGTGAGGTATTCTGTTGGCAGAAAGCCTTTCATTTAGTTCATTTGCTATGAACTAAAGGTTTATATACCCCCTGATTCATATGTTGAAATCTGATCCCCATTGTGATGCCAGTCAGAGGTGGCACCCTTGGGAGGTGATCAGATGATTAGAGGTGGTGCCCTCACAAGTGGGATTAGTGCCCTCCTAAGAAAAAACAGTAAAGAGATGAGCCCTTTCTCACCCAGACAAGTAGGCAGCCACCTGCAAACCAGGAGGAGAGTCCTCCTCAGACAGGAGATTCACCAGCACATTGATCTTTGAATTTGCAAGCCTTCGAAATTGTGAGAAATGCATTTCAGTTGTCTAACCACATAATATGGAATTTTGTTATGGAGGCCTTAATTGACTGAGATAGTTTTACTTTCCCATTACATGTAACACAAGGATCTAAGTATTTTACCCACATATGTTCACAGGCAAGCTTGATCCTTAAAACCCCTTCAAAAGTCACTTTTAATTTGAATAGCAGTATGAATGATCATATAGGATTATATATTTGGAATAAAAATGAGGTACTTTTAAAAAAAATACAGCTCACAAGTTCATTTTTAACAGTGCATATTTAAAGAGAATGGAAACCTAGTTTCACTTGTTTAAAAAAAATGAATGAATAGCCCCATTACTCAATACTTACACCACGTATGCAATACACATAAGCATTTAAAAAACAAGCAGATTTTTCCTAAAGCAATAAATTATCTTTTCCCTTATTTTCATGTACATTCTAAAAATAAATGGGCTACTTCATTAACAATGCCAGATGGCCCTGCAATAATTTATAGATACTGGATCTTTTGCTAAAGAACAGAGAGTAAGACTCAGAGACATCAAAAGAATTGAAAAAGTTAGGCCTCCCTGGTGGCACCCGGGTTAAGGACCATGCTGTGGAGCCGTCAGGAACTGCAGCGCAAGTTCAACGCCTGGCCAGGAAAATTCCCACACGGCGCAGCAGACCTCTCCTGTCTCGCCCGCTGCTCCCCTCAGCAGTGTATTTTGGTCAATCTGCCTGTTCTGCTCCCCACTCTGTCTGGTGAGCCCCCTCACTGCCCCCACACCTCTGGCCTTGCACCCCAGTTTGTATGCATTAATAAATATTAAAAAAATAAAGAACTGAAAAAGTTAATTTTCTATCATTTTTTTCTATAATCCAAAAACACATGAATTCAGATGTGGTTTTTGCCCAACAGACTCACAGACTAAATTTGACTGGTAGCCTGGATGGAAACATAAAGAAAGGAGAGAAGTGACTTGAGGCCATTGTGGACACCGCTGCTGCCTGACAGCAGCGTGAACCCAGCGCCGTGTGCACAGCCCTTGGCCCTTGGAGGTGGGTGAGCACAGCTTTGTGCCCCACTGTGCCCTGGGCGGCCTACTGGACATCTTGGAAAGAAAAGTTCTCTGAGTGAAATGCTGCTGTTGGGTCCCCTCTAATCTCTGTGAAGAATGTGAGTCCACCCAAGGGACCTTCAGGCTAGACCTGTGGTCAGGCAGAAACAGCACCCGACCCCTCACCAGGAGTTTGAAATCTCAGGTCCTTTGCCAGGCCCAAGCGCTCCCTGTACCCCAGCACTGACGTGTGGAAAATGACAGGACATGATGACCCCCAAGGTTCTTCCCCCGCCAGAAGACTCAGCTTTCTTCCTTCAGGTCAGGGTTTCCCTCATTTGCCAGACTGTAAGAACCCTATAAATGGACAGTTCTTTAAAACAGTACGGAATGTTGATCTTGACCCTAAAATCTTCAGTTTTCAGGCAACATTACTACAGAAAAATGATGGGTAATAAGTCACCCCGAGTCCCCACTACGCAACTTTGATCTGCTTTCAGAATGAAAAGTACACAGTATATTTTTCAAATATACTCAGATACTAGCATTTTAGCTCCTACAGAACAGGGTCAATTTATCCACTGTTATTCTTCTACTGAATAGCTATCGAGCGTCTAAGTTTATCTAGGGGGTTCATTAAATCTATTTACATTTTAAATAAGAAAAAATGCAGTTTGCAAGCATTTTAAATTTCTGCAAAAAGATAAATGGCTACCCTTCTCCCAGAACAAAGGGTTTAGGGAGGAAGGTTGGAGGAAAGAAAATGGAACTCAAATCTCTCTGCAAGTAGTTCAGTAAAACTTTTTTTTTTTAATGGATGAAAGGTCCACACTTTCTAATCTTTGAATGACACAACGTTCTTATTTTTTTGGAACTCCATGACTGTGTAATCCCAAATTTTAATCAGTGTTTGGAACACAACCAATATCTGCCCTTATCACTCCCTCTTTGCTTTCCAATAATTTGAGGAGCACTTGGGTCATATGCCCAGACCGGCCAATAAATAAATGGCCAGGAGCCAGTCTAAGTGGCAGCAAAACCCATAGAACTATTCTGCACATGAGGAAACTGGCTGAAATTACAGAGATCATCTCAGTAGAAGAATGTGGCTTCCAAGTGCTCTCGCTCACGTTCTGGTCAGTGACAGAGGAGCTGCAGTTAGTAACTGTGCAGGGTGGTGGGAGGGGCTTCTAGGTGGTACAGTCAGCAGACATAGTCAGAGGGAACAGCACTTTCGCATGTGCATAGAGTGTTCCTGTAGGAACATTTGATCCTTTTGGTTAAATGTAAGAAATGTCCTCTGTTCACGGGGTAAATGGTTTGCTTTTGGCAAAGTTTAAAGACAAAAAGTCAATCCCTTGTGATCTACGGAGAAGGCAGAAACTGGAAACCAAGGCAGAGATTCTACTTTTCAAGTGCTGTATATATTTGATGGGGGGCATACTCTGAATAGAGAGCACTCTGCAGGCCTCAGAGTGGCAGGCTCATAATGAGCACAGGTCATTTTATCCACTGTTACTCCCAAATCATTTAATTTGGGAGTAAGATCTAAATAAGTTACTGAAGGAGGCAAGAAGCAGCTCTGGAAGAGAAAGATGGAAAGACCTAGAAGCAAGCTAATTCTCCAGCTTGTCTCAGTTAAGAAGGATACTCTGGTCCAAGAAACACCTAAAAAAGGTAGTAGAGTTATACAAATTGTACAAATATTGGGTTCAGCACTGAATTGAAAGAGGTGGTGACCAAGGAGCAAACCCAGACATAGGGAAGACATGACCAGTAGGTGGCGCCATACACACTGTCTTTTCAGTGCCAGCCTTGGAGAGAGTTGGCTAAGGAACTTGGTATTTGAGAAAGCATCAGCTGGGAAATAGCATAGCTGGGGAAGAACCAAGAGAAGACTTTTCAAGCACTGAGGTTTGTGGCTTATAGCAGCTAATGAGAGCAACACATTGCAATCTTATCTCAGTTATTTCCAAAGCCAAATCTGATTGAACACTATTCAAATACAGGTATGGCCAAGAAAGATAGGTATATAAATGATCGTATAAAAAAATAAGCATTTACCTTTCCCAAGAAAGTTATTGGTCAACATTCAGTTTCTCCCTACACCATCACCAGTATCTTTACAATCTAGTAAAGATGGTGAAGTTCGTACCATAGAGAAAAGGAGCATATGGTCTGCAGAGATTCAGACGTTTGGGGAAAATGAATTCCAATCTGAATGCAATAGGAAGAGTTACATAACTTTTAAAAATCTGTATTTATATAATACGAAACAGAGCAAAATAAACATTTGAGGACACATTTTTGGGAGAAAGGAGCTATCAGTCAAAGTTTCCTCAAATATCTTTAAAAAGCTAAGAAAAAAATTTCCACCCAGATGGAATAACTCCAGCCTACTCCACGTTCCCAATATTCAACTTCACTTGTGAAAATCCTACCTGTTCTTCAAGATGTAATTCAAAAGAAAGTTATACATCATCCAACCTGAAGTAATTTGGCTTTGGAATTATACTTCCTGTATATTTCTCAAAAATTGGCAAAATCCGGCTTCAAAAATTCTTAATTTTATCATACATGAACTCAAAAGAACCTTACATCAGTGAGTCTCAAACCTGAGCATGAGCTCAGGAGAGGGTCTGTTAAAACACAGATTGCCTCCGCAGAGTTGCTGATTCAATTGGCCTGAAGGGGAGCTGAGAGTTTGCACTTCTAGCAAGCACCTAGTATATACTAAGGCTGTTACTTTGGGGAACACGCTTTGAGAACCACACCCTACATAGTACATGGACAATTGCTCTAAGAGGTCTAAATTGCTAAATTAGTACAAAGGAGACTAGGTTTTATTGTTACACAAATCCTTTAAGAATGCTTCTCTTGATATGATAATATATATACAAAACCCTAAAAAATCCATAGAAAAACTACTCAAAATAATAGACCAGTTCAGTACAGTAGCAGGATACAAAATCAATGCACAAAAATCAATAGCCTTCCTATATGCAAACACCCAATCTGAAGAAGAAATTAAGAAATCCATCCCCTTCAAAATTGAAACCAAAAAATTCAAATATCTA